>JAESUZ010004274.1:0-288876 GCA_017311185.1 Proteles cristata cristata | reverse complement strand
AAAGAAAGAAAGAAAGAAAGAAAGAAAGAAAGAAAGAAAGAGGGAGGGAAGGGAAGGGAAGGAAAGGAAAGAAAGGAAAGGAAAGGAAAGGAAAGGAAAGGAAAGGAAAGGAAAGGAAAGGAAAGGAAGGAAAGGAAAGGAAAAATATCCTCCATAAAAACAGCAGTGGTTTCCATTAAAAGCACAAAAAAAGGAAGTGCAGGAAAGTTGAGGTACTTCTTCTCCCTTGGGTAAGAAATTGTGTCTTAGGTGTCTTGTATCCTATCCAAAATATGGGCAATGTTACCTCAGCCTTCATAGAACAATTGACACTGTCGGATGAAGCAAGAAAATCCTCAGGGGAACATGGCTGCCAAAAGTCAGTATATGGAGTAAAAGTGGTTAATAATCTTCTTGGCAAAAAGAGCTCTTCTGTTCCATCAACAGTTCTTCCCAGGATTTTCCTCTTTGCTTTCTGCACACCCAGCCCTGGGCGGCAGGCTTCAAGTCCCCCAGGCCAGAACACAGCCTGTAGACTTACATCCCTGTGGCAATTCGCACTCCCTACCATGACACGCTGTCTTTCTTACTTTGCCCCTCTCAAGGTTTCAAATGCTGCTCTTGTTGTTTTACAGTCACATTTACAACACTTCTGTGGCTGCATATTGTTCATTTCATCAAATGCTCTCTTAGACCACCTTCTCAAGGCCTCCAAAATATGGTTGAGTTATTGTTCCTTATTCATCAAATATCTACCCCGATTGCCAAGTAGAATTTTTCTACTCAGTGTATGTGCTTTCTCACTGTATCTCCTGCTTTTGTGTTCTTGTGCTAGTGTTCTTTGCTGATTTAAAATAAATACTGCCTTATTCCAGAGTTTGGACTAATTTTAGCCCTGACATATTTCTTTCTTCTCTATTTCTCATCACATTCAAGATCAGGATACCCTGGTTAGTACTTTTTCTCTTTGCTTTATGCATAACAGCTTTCCTTAAAAAAAGTCTCTCTGGCTATATTGTAAGATTCTTGAAAGCAGCAACCAATCTCTTATAATTAAAAAAAAAAAAACTACAAAATGCTGATAGTGTTGAGCCTACTTTTTTGACTTACTGGTGTTTTTTTTTTTTCTTTAATGACATACAGTCTATACTCTTTTAATAGGAAAGCTCAAAATTCAGTTTCAAAATTAAGGAAAAATGACTGCCATTTCTGCTGACACAAAGCTGTTAGAGATTAAGAAGCTTTCATTTAAATAATGTAATTTATTAGGTGCATTACCTCTATTTAATACATAAAATGTTGTAGTATGCAAATTTTGCAGGTGATCCTAAAATGACCGTATCAATCTTTATTAAAAACAGAAACTTTAAAATTTCTGTCCAGAGACTACAGACAAATAAGCATTGATTTGGGCAAAGTTGCTTGGATTATCATGACCCCGGTTAATGGCTACTATTGAACATTATCCTTCAAACACAGACACATACACACACACTCACAATCGCACTCAGACATGGAAGTCTCATCTAACTAAGACACAGTATGCTGGGTTATTAAGTTATTTATCATTGTATATGCACATATATATATTTACGTGTGCATATATTTATACTTGTGTGTGTGCGTGTGTGTGTGTGTGTATAAAATCGTAGATTAAAAAATGGGGAAATTTCCTAAAACAGCTGCTTGAGATAAAAACAAAGTTGCCAGAAAACTGAATAACAAGAATTTCTCATGTAATTAATTTTAGGTCAGTGTGTCTTACTCAAAGTTCACTTGTGTCAAACCCTGAAAAGTTTTATTTCATCATTGGACTAGAAGCAGGAATAGCAAAGAATATGACTATGAGAAGGATGCATATTAAAATCACAGGTATCTTCATAATAGTCCATGAATTTAATAAAAAACTGCCAGACTAAACTATTTGTGAAATGTATGTATTAAGATTTATTAAAATTCTTTTGGTACTTGTTCAGTTATTTTTGTCACGTGAAAGTACTTGTTGGCACACACTAGGTAGCAAGTCTCTAAAAAGTTTTAGAATAGTCTAGGACCATTCAGAGAAAATAAAGTCAAGTGATTTTATTGGATGCAGATGATATTATAATAAGTGTAATCTCTCCCTTTTGCAATGATTGCTCATGAATTTGCTCTTGTGGTTAAAGTATCATAAGGAAAAACTCAGCATTTCTCAAAATAATATTTGTTTAAGGCCTCAGTGAAGTGTATTGTTAAATGATTATTCGTGAAAACTGCCATTTTATAATTTGAGGCTCAATAGTCAAACATTAAAATTCACTGTGGAAAAGTTTTACTGTGTAACTGTCTTATGCTGGAAGCAATAAAGTCACACATTGGCCATAAACTTGGAATGATTTCTCTAGTACAGTTGTTTTCCTATCTGGTAATATGACATACTAATCTTAACGTTTCTTGCATTCACTTAGACTATACTCTCATCTGACCCTTTTCATTGGAGATGCTTTGCTCTCATTTCTGTGGAGTGAGAAGGAATGAGGGCTTGATCCAGTTCTACCCAGTGGGTTCAGTGCCCCAGTTTCAGACACCCAGTTCAGGCCCGTTTAAAATTATCCACCGTTTAAGGGCGCCTGGGTGGCTTAGTCGGTTAAGCGTCCGACTTTCGCTTGGGTCATGATCTCATGGTAGGTGGGTTCGAGCCCCGCGTCGGGCTCTGTGCTGACTTCCAGCTCGGAGCCTGGAGCCTATTTAAGAGTCTGTGTCTCCCTCTCTCTCTGACCCTCCCCTGCTCACGCTGTCTCTCTCTGTCTCCTAAATAAATAAATAAATAAATAAAACATTAAAAAATTAATAAATAAATAAAACAATAAAACATTAAAAAAATAATAAATAAATAAATAAATAAATAAATAAATAAATAAATAAATAAATAAAATTATCCACCGTTTATACACGTGTTTTCTGCTGTGAGCCTCAGCACTCTGTTATGGAGAAGACATGAGATTTTTCATCTCTCTCTTTCACTCTCTCTCTCCAATCATCTAGAACTCTGAGTGACAGAATCCTAACCCAAGGCCACTGCATTGCATCACACGATACAGTCTGGTTCCCCTAACCCTTACTGCTGAAGGAGGGAAATTGAGCAACCTGATTATGTCAATTCATGCTTATATTCATTAAGCACTATCTCCTTATTTTGGTATCAAAGGTCCCTTCTGGCGTGACCCCTTTTGTTCTTTTCTAGTTTTAATTGTCTCCACTTGTGATGTCCATCTTATGCCCTAGATGTATCAAATATCTTTGGATTTCTTGAACATGCTAGACTCTCTTTTGTTACCATGCCCTTTTACATATTACTTCCTCTGCGTGGGTGCTATTGTCCTCTTAATTCATGTGGAAAACTCCTTTTAGCTTTCAGAAAGTGGCTCAGTTAACCTAGTTTTCCTTAGCACACCTTCTTGCATTAATATCCTTCCTCCCCTAAGTCAGGCAGCCTCATTCTGTGTTTCATAGGATCCTGAGCATCCTTCTGTCATAGCTGCTGGTAACAGTGGTAATCATGGTCTAAGTGGTGACTTTAGGTCAGGGAATGTATCTTTCATAGTTGTCATCACAGTGCATAGCATAGTGATTGACACACTGTGAGCATGGAATAACAGAATAAACATTTGTAATGTAAGTTATATAATGAACAATTGGCATTTATACTCAATACTCTCAATCAACTCATGTTGATTTTTAAAGAGATTATAAAGGTTGGAATATTGTGTCCAATTTTTTTTAGAAAATGAAATCTAGTAAAATTATTTTCTCTATGTGCATAGTAAAATACAGATTCAGTGTGTTGAATTCATCTTTTACCTGAATACCATAGAATCACATTTAAAGTGGGTTTAGATTCTGAAGTCAGTGGGAAAGATAGAATTAGACTTGGAAACCCCTGAGGAACTTGCCACAGTGGAGACGGACACCACTGTCCTTTGGTCAATCCGTGAAAGTATTGCAGTGTGTTTCTGTTTGTTTGGTTGCATCTCGGATGAGCTTGTTGACTTGAGTTTCATAACGAATGAAATGTATGTGTCTTTAAACATGGAACCCCCTTTTGGCAGAGTGCAAACCCTCTTTTCTCAAGCGGGGAGAAGCAAATAGGAACTGAGACCAACAGACGGAACAGCAAGCAGTCTCAAATCACATGTGTGTCAACTTAGTATAGCTTATCACGGGCAGCGACAAACAGGATCATCTGCCCTATCTAAATTGTTAGTTTTCTTACTTATTTTTTCTTTTAATTCCTTTTTTTTTCTAAATATTTTTTATTTATTTCTAGGAGAGAGAGAGAGACAGCGTGAGCAGGGGAGGGTCAGAGAGAGAGGGAGATAGAGACCCTGAAATAGACTCCAGGCTCTGAGCTGGCAGTCAGCACAGAGCCCGACGCAGGGCTCGAACCCACAAACCGCGAGATCATGACCTAAGCGAAAGTCGGATGCTTAACTGACTGAGCCACCCAGGCGCCCCTCTTTTAATTCCTATTTTAAATAAATGTAGTTGAATTCAGATAAGTGTGTGTATAAAGTAACTCCACAGTAAAGCAATGAAGGTTATTTTTTTCCCTTATTTACACAAATAGTTGTCACAGTTTTATAGATCCTTCATGAAATATATAGTAGTAGATATAAGTTAAATGTATGAGCAATAAGAAGTTGTGTGTGTACTTATGTATGTGCATACAAAAACTGGGGAACAGAGGCAGACATTATGGTCAATGGTGATGTCTTCCTGACATTATCGATGCATCCAACAAAAGCCTAAATTCATCCAAAATTAGAAAAACGTGAGCCCCAAAATTTTCAAAGGACAGGGAAATGATATGGCAATTAGTTTCCTATAACCTATGCTGTTCTGATTACTTTCTTGATATATTTAATCAGAGATAACTTGTATAGCCCTGCCTGTATAATCCCAGTGTGACTGTCTTCACAGAGAGCATCTATGAGAGGGAATTATGAAACTTGGATAATGAGAATGTATCATCTTCTATTCTAATTATGGCTAACTTGAATAATGGTTTTCCCACACATCTGGAATAACTTCCAAATCATACATAACCTTGAGTCATCCTAAAGCAAAGAGGACCTCTGTGAGTTTGGCAGAAATTCATATACTCATTCATTCAACAAGCTCTTTTTGTGTATCTTATATATGCCAGGCTTAAGTTTAGGAAATGGAAATGCATAGTGGACAAGACAGATAAGTTCCCAGTTCTCCTAGAGCTTATCATTTAGTGAGAAGGAAGAGAAAAAATATAAATGAATAGATAAGATTATTTCCATTAGAGATAAGTGCTATAAAAATAAAGGGAATTTGATAGGAATAGAGTGGAAGTTATAGTAGGGCTACACTGCTTTAGATGGTGAGTTAAAGAAGGCCTTCCTGAAAAGGTGAAATACGAGTTCAGGAGAAGAGGAATCGGTCATGTGAAGTTTTTGGAGAGGAGTGACTGAAATAAAGCGAGCACAGAACTCAAAGTAGAAACACACAGAAGAGAAGGCTGACTTTACTACTTGGAGAAATGTCATGATGGCCTCAGTGGCTAGTGCATGTAGGAATCCACTGTAGAGATGAACAGAGGCCAAAGCTTATATAATTCTGTGGACCTTGGAGGGAGTTTCGGATTTTATTCTAAGCACAAATAATCAGGGATACCCTTGAGAACTCAGAAATCATCACCAACAGGAGCTCAGAATGGTATTGTATTCTGTGCACTAAATTCTATTTGCAATGTGTCACCTATCATTAATGTTAGTAGGCTGGGTGAGTCAGTATGGTTACTGATTAAGAAAGCAAACTTTGAAAATCAACAGATAGGAATTTGAATCTCGGCTTATTTCCTCACTAGGTGTGTGTCCTTAAGAAATGTCTTAACCTTTCTAAGTCTCAATTTCCTCTGTAAAATAAGTGATAATAATGGTACCTACCACTGATGGCTGTTTTAATAATTAAAAGACATAATCGCATAAACCATACTACACATAATGTATAATAAAGTCAATAAATATTAAGGATTTCATTATTATTCTTATAACCAAAACAGGGAAGAGAGATAATGCCTAATGTGGCTCCAAACTGCACAATATTCATGATATTTAGAACAGTTGTTTAATTGATTTGGGATTACAAAGTTGTCGCTTTGGTCTTGTAAGTTTTTTCATTTGATAAGCAATATAGGTTTTTCATAGCCATTACAAATGCAGAATCTTTTTTAAGGAAAATTCTGTTTTGCATACACACAAAAGGAGATAGGTAGCTGAATTTTGCATATTCTAAAAGATCTGGGGGAAAATCTTCCTGCAGAGTAATGGAATCAGATTAAAGATGTAGTCCCCCAAATTTTCTTTTAGATAGTTAAATATATACCTATGTAGACTATATATTATTTTCTTCGTATTTCTCCACTTAGCTGGTATAATAGTCCAACATTATTATTATTATTACTATTACCATTACTATTTATTAATATTATTTTCTTCAGAGAAAATGACCTGAAGAACCAGACTCAGTTTAAGGACAGAGGACTCCTCTATGCAGAATTGTTTTTTTGTTTTTTTTTTTTCTCGGAGTGATAGAATGTGACAAATTATCTGCCTTTGCTTTATCTTTTTGCCATGCTGATGCCATCAGAGTAGAATTCTTTTTTTTTTTTTTAAACATAGTTTATTGTCAAATTAGTTTCCACATAACACCCAGTGCTCATCCCCACAAGTGTCCTCCTCCATGCCCACCCCTCCTCCCCCCACATCCACCAGTCCTCAGTTTTTGTCAGCATTCAAGAGTCTCTCATGGTTTGCCTCTCTCCCTTTCCCCCACCATTTCCGCCCTTCTTCTCCCCCTTGGTCCTCTGTGAAGTTCCTCCTAATCCTCCTATACGTGCACACATATGATATTTGTCCTTCCATCAGAGTAGAATTCTAACAAGAATCCAAACATTCATAACTTTCCATGATTTAAAAAAATCTGGTGGAAAAAAATGAAAAAAATTATAAATATTATTTTTCAATGTCAGTCTTTTCGTTATCACAAAATTTGAATGAAATGCATTAGATACATATTCTGGCTAATTCCATTTATAATTCTAGGCAAAATATATAAAAGTAGAATTTCTTTTTTTTTTTTTTTGCGCCCTTTTCCTTACCATTGTCCAGATATAAAAGCCCAGATCAAAGTATCAGTTTGCCAAAGAACATGCATATATTTAAACACACAAATAATTTCTTGGAATCTCTAGTTCTAGAATACTGCTGAACAATAAAATTGCTTTGGTTACAGGTATATTCCCAATGGATGTAAGAGGATAACATGATGACATTGATGAAGATGACAAAGATGCTGATAGTAGTTTTCCTCCAGTGAACGATTAATGTGTTAGACACTGTACTACTCTTTCCCTGTCTTTCTGCCTCTGTCTCTTTCTCTCTTCTTGTAAGTCAAGCAGGTATCATAATTTCAGTTTTAAAAGTGAGCACACTGTGGATCCCTGGGTGGCTCAGTTGATTAAGCATCTGACTGTAGCTCAGGTCATGATCTCACAGCTTGTGAGTTCAAGCTCCGCATCAGCCTCTGTGCTATCAGCTCAGAGCCTAGAGCCTGATTCAGATTCTGTGTCTCCTTCTTACTCTGCCCCTCCCCTGCTCATGCTCTGTCTCTGTCTCACTCAAAAATAAATAAGCATCAAGTAAATAAATAAATAAATAAACATTAAAATATTTTTTTAAAAAAGTGAGCATGCTAAGCTGGTTACCTAGATTGCCTAAGACCACTTGTTAGTAAAGAACAACACCAAGATTCATACCTAGTTCTGACTCCAAAGGTTTTTCTCCCTCTACTATATTACCATTGATAAGGTCATGAAATGAATTTGTTCAGCTACATGCAAATGGCAGCCTTACCCCACTTGATTCTTTTTAACATTTTAATGTTTTACGTTGCTAATTAGGTTTTCTATTGGCTTTAATGGCTGGTACCTTTCTTTCTCCAAAACCTGCCATAAAGTAAAAACTTCACTTTGTTTCCTCCTTTTTAAAAGATCAGCAACAAGTTCCAATTTGATCAATGGACACTGGTAACAATTAAAGGCCTGTAGAGAGTCTTTATAGTTACAATCTACAGTTATCTACAGTTTTGTTTTCCAGCATAGATTCTTTTCCTCCAATCTACATGACCAATGGATTTGGTGAACAAATTATTCCTAATTGCAAATGAGGGTCAAGAAATTAGGAGCGTTTATGCTTTTAGATATAAAATAACCAAAATAGTAATGCTTAAAACTTTTAGCTGGAACTAATAATGATGTAAAGGAAGCCCATAGGAGAATTCAAAATGTTGGGTATTGGGGCGCCTGGGTGGCTCAGTTGGTTGAGCATCCGACTTCAGCTCAGGTCATGATCTCACGGTTCATGGGTTCGAGCCCTGCTTCAGGCTCTGTGCTGACAGCTCAGAGCCTGGAGCCTGCTTCAGATTCTGTGTCTCCCTCTCTCTCTGCTCCTCCCACACTCATGGTCTGTTTCTCTCTGTCTCAAAAATACATAAGCATAAAAAATTAAAAAAAAACCACCCAATGTTGGGTATTTATATCACAGTGTTGATTTGCAGAAATAAGATTAGACTTCTTTTTATTTTTAAAGTTTATTTATCTTGAGAGAGAGAAAGTGTGGGGGAAGGGCAGAGAGAGGGTGTGTGTGTGGGAGAGAGAGAGAGAGAGAGAGAGAGAGAGAGAGAGAGAGAGAGAATCCCAAGCAGGCCCCACACTGCCAGCATAGAGCCCATTGTGGGGCTTGAGCTCATGAACCTTGAGCTCGTGACCTGAACTGAAATCTAAAATCAAGTGCTTAATCGATGGAGCTGCCCAGACGCCCCTAGCCTTCTTTATTAGAATACTCTTTCTGCTACTTTTGCTTTACAAATTGCTAAACATAGATGCTCAATAAATGAAGAATGATGTTATTAATAAGCCATTCAAAGATGTAGAATTCTTGAAGATAATGATTTACTTGAAGAAGCAAAAGGGTGTTATGAGCTCTGTCACCTACTGAGCTGCTCAGGATTTGGTTTTTTGAGCAGTACATTACTTATAAAGATGGAGATGTGGAGGAGAGCAATGATGACAAACACATAAAAATATTGTATTGAGACACTTTGAGAAACTCACTTAACACCTTCAATAGCCCTAGATCATAAGCATATTAGGTAGATACTAACTTCACAGATGAGGATACTGGGTCACAGGAAGTTAAATAATTTTACAAGATGTCTAAGCTTCTAAATGAAGGAGAAAGACTGTGACTACAAAATACCTGCAATTAACAACTACAAATAGGATTTTGTAGGAATTAAAAAGAATTATATATAAAACACTTAAAAGTTCATACCATTTCAACTCTCAATTAGTAGTTGTTAGTATTGCAATTGCTTAGCTCTTTTTATCATTATAATACATAATTACATAAATGTCTTTATTGTGGGTTCAAAGAGCACTTTTTCTCTTAACTATACATAAAGAAAAGCCTCCAAATATTAAAGATCTTGATGATTTTGCATAATATCAGTCATTTTTATTTCTAGCCAGCTCTTTAATTAAATGTTGATGTGACTTTTATATATTCCAATGACTATCACTTAGACTTATAAAAGGAATCTGTATTATTGATTTTAAAGACAAAAAGCCTCAGTGGAGGTGATAAGCTTACACTGTGTAAAACACCAGTTAACACCAAGCATGGGATAAATAAAAGGCCAAAGATCAAGGCATCAATAAAAAAAATGCCAAGTCCTTCATAACCACCTGATCTTTCTACCATTTCTCTGATTCTGTTTATTAGTTGGAAGGTACTCACTCAGGAATTTCAGGTTTTTAGACATTTAGGAAAAGTACTTGACATTCTATTTTTGTTGTTTTTTTTTTAATTTCCATCATAACCACTTTGTATTAAAGGCAAGCCTGCAAATATGCGGAAAAAATTGTAGGTCTTCTTGAATTTTGAGACATCCATTTTGGCAAAGGGGGAGGCACACGTTTGGATAAATTTATATGTGCCCCTTTGGTTTGGGTGCTAGTCTGAACTGCCAAACTTCAGAATTTTCACATTTTTTATACACCAAGGTGGGTTAAAACAGCCCATTAGTATAAGGCGTATTTTTGAAACTGTTGACATTTGGCTACTGTTCTTTCATCCACTGCTCTGTAGTCTTGACAGAAACTTGGTTTAACTTGCAGAGAGAAAGTGAAAGACAGAGAAAGGTGTCTATACGAAATGCCCCAGAGAGAAGCCGGACTCCTGTAAGGCAACATGTAGGCATTGAGTGTGACACTGTATTAACCTTTTTAATGGATGTATGTAATAAAGTGACATGTAAATGGGGCACAAGGGGAGATATGACACTATATCTGGAAAAGGATAAAACAGTTGGTTGAATACTGGGCTATTATAGCAGTTTGCAAACCTTGGATAAACTCAGTCAGCGGTTGTATAATTGGTTATTCAATCCCGACCCTTGTTCACAGCTCAAAGCCAGGAACACTGAGACCTGTTGCCAATTTGAGTGAATATAGTGACTGTACTCGGCCGGGGCCTAACACTGGAGCCAGGCCTTTTCCTGTGGGCTGGTTTCCACCATGTCTGGGACTGGCTCAGTGACAGTGGGTCTTTTGTTGTGAAAGGCTGGCTGGTACTCCCCTCCTTTGTAAAATGTCTAACAGCTACACAAATATAAGAAAATAGGAAAAGGGACTTACTGTAGCTTTTCTCTTAGTAACTTAATGTGGAGTTATTAGTTTTCCTTTCTTTATTTTTCTTTTCCTTTTTTTTTTTTCTTCTTATTTTTTTTCTTTGGTCCTTTTTTGGGGGAAGTCTGTGTTAATTAAATCAACTCAAAGCATGATAGAAAAGACTGCTTCTAGATAAGAATTGAACCTTCATAGTCCTTGATTGGAACATGATATGTATGGAGAAATTGATAGTAATTTGATTCACAAAAATGGGTTTCTGAAAAAGGTAGTTTTACTTTTCCTCCTTTCTCCTATGAATGTCCATGTACTGAGAAGATTGTTTTTACTGAGTATCTCCTCCGTGACGGAAAGATAGAGCATGTTTATAAACCTGTTATGTATTTAACTTTATGAAACAAGCACCCTACCTTCTCTGCCCGAATACGCTGGCTAGATGCCAACAGACTAACCACTTACTGTTTCTAGTCTAGTAAAAATTGAGAAATAAATCAGCGAAGATTTTGATTTGCGTGTATGGTATAAAGAATGCCCAGTCTTCTTACAGGGCCCAATTCAGAAAAGAATCTGTAACAAGCCTGTAGTATTTGCCAGTTAGGTGCTGCTTACTGATAGGGTGACAGTTCCCAGCTGCAATCAATTATGCTTCCATTATTTCTGTTGTTTAAACATGCCTCAGAATACCAGTTTGGAGCATTTCACAAAATGTATCTTAGTTCCAAAACGAAGTAAAGAGCATGTTAAAAACGAAACAGAAAAATAAATTCTGAGTCGAGATTTTTTTTTCCCCTGAGAGTATTTATAATCTCTTTGCCACCCCTCTCACCTCCCTGATTCCACCTCACATGCCCAGCATTTATAAAATCACACACACAACACATAGTGTTTGATTTAATGCGGGGTTGCAATTCAATCAAGAGACTGCTGAGGTCATATAATATAAATGGCTACAGTACTTCTTGGCTCAGTTATAGCCTTGATCATTCAGGGCTTTGTTTTTGTTAATTGAGTAGCCTCCTGCTGGGGGGAGCTCCTAAATATTTTGGACTATATGTCACTATAAAGAATTTGGAGACTAGAAGGTAGTGATCTGGCGGGTGGGGGGTGGGTGGAGGTGAGTTTTTGCAGTGGACAAGGGAAAAGGAAAGACGTAGTTCTGAAGCCATGACAGGACAAAGGGAAAAGAAGCAAATTGTTTTTGAATAGAAAATTAATCATGGAAAAGGGACTGGCTATTGTGAGGCAAACATAAAAATAGAGGGAGCATTTAACTTGAAATATATGAGGAAAAGCACTATAGAAACTCCAACAGAGGCATGTAATGGAAAATCCACCTGGCCATCTCATTATAAGTACATCCCTGGGAGCCAATCGTTATGAGCATTAGTAAGAAGGTGGTATTATAAAAAATTTGATTATAATCAAGCTTAATGTATTTGAGGCTTAATAAAAGTATTGTATGGCAGTGGTGAGTATCATGGCATAATAGAGACCTCTTAGTATTGGATTGTTCGTAAGTATTGTATGTCATAATGTTGATCTGTGGAGGCCTTTACTTCCTGATGGGAAAATAGGAACTTGTATTGGAAAAGAGATCACATCATCATAGACGGGCCCCTATTAACCCCAGAAAATGCAATTCAACATATATCTTATCATCTTAATCTCCCAAATATTCTTTTAGTTTATGTTCTAATACAATATTCTATATAACAAATAGATGTCTCCCCTAGGTCACTGTTTGTAATTTAGTAAATTGTAGGTGTCCAACTGGAGAGTCTAGAGCTGCTGCTGAAGAATGAATGCCTGAGATGCCTCATTAATTTAATGTAGGTAAGAGGCCAGTGGGCTTAAAGGATTTGGTAGTAGCCCCATTGAGAACTACCTAACTGTAATTCAAATAATGTGGAATAAACTTTTTTTTTCCTATTATTTCTTCCCCTCCATGCTGTGAAACCTCACTGATCATTATTTTTTAGGCACTTAATGTGTCACGATGAAAAACAGAAAGGCTGAAATATGTATGAAAACAAGAGTTTTGATTAAACTCAAATCAAGTTTTGTTTTTTTTTAAAGGTGTTGGTTTTCAGTTTTTGTGTAGCTCCGTTTGGCACAGAACTCTTTACATGTTTTAAGATTTGGCTTTGCTGCTTTATAATTTTGAAGGTGCTGTGTTATAATCTGAATGATTTGCTAAGAAGAAAAGAGAGAAATAAAAAACACAGGTTTTACATCTTGAACTCTGGACCAAAATAATAAATTGACACCTACTATATAATTGGGAAACCTGTTAGCTTATGTGTCTACTGTAATGTGATTTATAAATTTTGGAAATATTCTTATAAGGAATTTAATCCCCTCATTAAACAAAGAAATCTTGTTTTTTGGTAGTTGCCATGGAACAATGATGCCTTTCCTTTCTCCTTAGAAGGGAAACAACTTTTTTTTTTTTAATTTCATGAACATAAATTTTTTCGAATAATAAAGATCAGTTTGGATGATTATACATTTATTGCAAACACAAATTTAGTTTACCCAATTTCTTGCAATAAATTATTAGCCTTCTGCAAATAGAATCATAGGTGGCTGCAGTTCTTGGAGTGATTTATTTGTCATGCTTCTAACTCAACTACTGTTACTGGGACACTTTGATTCATAAAAATGATTAAATATATGTTTCTAATTTATCATCATTGTTAACAATATTTTATCTGAATCTTCTTCCTAGAGGAATTACAAGACTTTTCCAAATAGTTGAGGGCAATGAAAGCTTTTTGTAACCGTCTTCAGCATTCATCCCAGTGTTCATCTTGGGTGGAGGAGCTAATGCTATGGAACAGAGAATTTGTGGGGCTGAAATGTGTCCTGCACCTTTTTGTGAAAACTAAGATAGCAGACTCCTGGGGGTTTCATGTCCTTCAGGGAAAATTCCCAGACATATGAACACTTTCGATTTTCTAATATGTGCAATACAGACATTTGTAGCTTTTGGAAGACTATTCCCAAGTTTGTAAAAACTTGCTCACTGACCCTCAGGTCCAAAAATTTTGTTGTCTGTCACTTTACTGGATTCATCCATTTTTGGGGGATGAAATATTTACCTAAATCTGAATTTTTTCATCACTGACATTGTACTTCACCAAAATCCTTACACTGTTTTAAATTCCCCCCCCCCCGCCCTCCTTTCTTAATTTTATTCTATTAAATCAGCATGTTGTTAGGTCGTTAGGAAAACATGGGATACATGTAATTGTATAGTAAACATCCCTTCAACCCCTACTACCCCCCTCACTTTTTCCTCTTCTCATTTTTTTAATGTTTGTTTATTTTGAGAAAGAGAGAGAGAGAGCAGGGGAGGGGTAGAGAGAAGGAGAGAGAGAATCACAAGCAGACTCCATGCTGTCAACCCAGAGCCCATTGCAGGGCTCAAACCCACAAACTGTGAGATCCTGACCTGAGCTGAAATCAAGAGTCTGACGCTTAACCAACTGAGCCAGCCAGGCACCTCTCTCTTCAAGTATTTTTCTAAATTTTTTTTTAATGTTTTTATTTATTTCTAGGAGACAGAGAGAGAGAGAGACAGTGTGAGCAGGGGAGGGTTAGAGAGAGAGGGAGACACAGAACTGGAAACAGGCTCGAGGCTCTGAGCTGTCAGCACAGAGCCTGACGCGGGGCTCGAACCCATGAACCGCGAGATCATGACCTAAGCGAAAGTCGGACGCTTAACCGACTAAGCCACCCAGGCGCCCCACTTCAAGTATTTTTCTAATGAGATAGAAAGTTCAAGTTATGTATAAATTTGATATTAAATACATGTATATGTGAAAGAGAAAATTTAGGGGATATATATCTCTACTGTTTATTCCATACATGAGAGATAAGTTGTTGAATGATTACTTCAGGAAAGCAAAGCACAAGACACAGAGAGGACATTCAACAGATTTCTCTTTCCTATTCTTTTCTCTCCCTGGGTATTTCTCTGTCTTCTCAAATGTTTTCCCCTCAGTTATTAGATTTGGGACACAATTGGTACAGATTAATGTGTTTAAGAATATGGAAAAAATAAGCACCAACACCCCTGTGCTGTAGAAATTCTTGTTAATTATATTCAAGGTATAGATTATTTTATTTTCTACCATTTATACCCTTTCCAGTATTAATCATTGGTAATCCTTATTTCTTTAAATGAATAATCAGGATATTAATCTTCCCCTATTGACCAAATTGCTTGTCATGTTATTCCACTGTTCTCCTCTGAACCTGAAGACCTTAGTTCTCAACCTGAAAAGAGAACACTCTTGTCATTTAGCTGACATTTCAAGAGTTTCTCTTCTTTCTTTGCTGCTGACATAAACATAGGTACCTCTTTTATTATGTGTGTGGTACATTACTTTGAAGAATATATATACTTATGTATATATATTTACTTATATAATTTTATATATGTATGTTTATATATAAAATATGTGGTCACATGATTAGTGGTCCCTTATTTAAGATTTTTGAACAAAATTTTTGTTCCCAATACTCCAGTAATAATAATTCTCCCTTTTCACTCATTTTAATAAATAATATATATATTAGATCCTGGTAGTTCATTATTGAATTACAGTGTGACTTTTTTGAATTACTATATATCATCGAGGTATAAAACAAAATTATTAGAGTTTATTTGAATTTTTTAGTCAATGATATTTAAATTATTACTCAAATGACACTGTGATATTAGTAAAATTCTTTTACCTTTCTAAGAGAATCAGTATATTCTATTTCACATCTTACCCACATTAAGAACCTTTTCAAGCTTCTAAAGATTTAAGCAAATGTTTTTATCTGTTTTGGTATACCCCAAATCAGTGTTTAGTCATCAAAAAAATTACCTCAGTTCTCAGGAAAGTGCAGATTCCTGGGATTCAACCAAGGCATAAAGAGCCAGACTCTCTAATGGCCCTGGAATTTTGCTTTTAAAGAAGCTTCCCTATGAGTATGAACTTTAGGTGGATAGGGTCCACTTCTGTTTGCTCCTGTTAATATCCCCCATGGCTGCAAAAATATATAGTACATGCTCTGTTGAATTAATCCATTCTACTATTCTTAGCCATATACTTATCTTTTAAATTAACCTTATATTATTAGTGTGATTTAATTCATATTATTTTCCTAATTACAGGCAAGATGAGAAATTGGTCCCACTTTTGGAAAGAATTTCTTAGTAGAATTTTTTATAGCTGGCTCTACTGAGAAACAGTAGCCTACTTTATTTTATTTTAATTTTATTTTATTTTATTATTTTATTTTATTTTATTTTATTTTAATGTTATGTTATTTTATATTATGTTATAAGTTTACTTATTTATTTAGAGCAAGTGCTTATGTGTGCGAGTTGGGAAGAGGTAGAAAGAGAGAGGGAGAGGGAATCCCAGGCAGGCTGTGTGCTGTCAGCGCAGAGTCCGACACGAGGCTTTATCTAAAGACCATGAAAAATCCCATGATTTCTGAGCCAAAATCAAGAGTCACATGTTTAACTGACTGAGGCACCCACGTGCCCTAACAACACACTATTTTAGAACTCTTCATGGCAATATTACCATAATAGCACTTAGATAAAGGCTACTGGCACATTTATTTACTGTTTGTTAATATAATGTTGAAAAAGAGGCATGTTCTGTTTGTTTTGATTTCAATAAATGAAACAACAGAAGAGCAACTTTATGACATTGTAGCAATTTGAATCAAAGGTTTAGTGTCTGGTCATTGTTGGTCTATACATCTTTCCCAGAAGATGGAGTTTCTTGAGGTGCAGAGGCCACATCTTGGTGCCTATCATGGTGCTACAGTAGCAACTTAATAGGTGATTCTTAAGTAAATGAATGAATAAATGGATAAAGCATAAGACTTCCTAATCTGTGTGCATGTATGTGTGTGAATTCTGTAAAATAATGAAAATGGCAGTATCCAATTTTTTAAAGTAGTTTGATAGCTCTCTGATAGTACATTATGCCATGGAAAGCAAAGATAGTCATTTTGTACATTCATTCAATTAAGAAATTAAATGAGCATACCAATATATTCTACATGCCCAGTTTTATACCTACTGACTTTAACACTGAGAATGGTAAGTCTCTGGAGATACAGGAAAACTGAAAAACAACTTTGCTTTTCCCTTTTTCTATTTATCTAGACTTTTTTTTTTTTTCATTTTGGTTCGCTTCCTTCACATCTTTTTTTTTTTTTTCACTTGTTCTTTCTTAAATGCAAATGCTTCTTAAAGAGAACTCTTACAGGTTAATTTTTTTCTTAGCTCTTCTGCATTTTGTAAGGGCCACAGTGTATCACAGCTAACACATGAAACTGAACCTTTCATTGTTGATCAGATGGTATCTAAGCTGCTGAACACTAAATGCCATTTTGCAAATAAAAGTATTGTATTTTCTCATCTAAAATTACTCTAAAAATGACATGATCCAAAATCCATGAAAGGTTATGGGAGACCAAATATAACAAGTTGTTAAGGCAGATGGACGACTTTGGTTGAGAAGGATATGTGCGAATTTAGATATATGATTTTAAGCAAATCGGAGGATATTTTTCTTATTTTTAAAATCTGATTCTATGTATTAGAACATAAAGATATAATTTGAATTATAAGTAGCTTTTCAGCTCAACTGTTCAACTACCTGAATATCACAATCTCTGATTTATCATATGAATCGTGTCAGTTTTTATTGTTCATATCTTTTCAGGCATCTGGCAAGCTGAGATTGAGATTTGTTTTCACATATGTTGTGATAGAGAAGATTCAGGATGTGTAGTGGTTTAGCATCAGGCTGTATGCGCTTTAATTCTCACTTCCAGTGGTAAAACATTCTGTCATATTTTTAAAGTATTGGAATTCTTATTCTAATATACATTAAGCAGTTTTCTATTTCTATGCTTTGTGTATCTCCCTTACCATCCCTACCACCTTCTTTCACAGTTTTAAACAACAACAACAAAGTTGTACAAATATGATCATTAATTTTCATTTTCATCATGGTTTTAGATATCTAATTAAATGGATAAATAAATGAAGACACTCTCTTATAGTAGGCTGATTGTTTCATTTCTAATTCAAATGCATGTTTAGGTAATTCTTAAATATATCAGGAGATATATATAATTTGCTTACAGCTATAGATTCTTATCTTCGCTAAGCTGTGATATGTTTAAGCTGTATGAAACTCCTGTTTGTTAATTTGTCTTGTGAAATTAAGACTTGCATTTAATGGGGTGCCTGGGGGGTTTAGTCGATAAATCATCTAACTTCAGCTCAGGCCATGATCTTACGGTTCGTGGTTTCAGCCCCTCATTGGGCTCTGTGCTTACAGCTCAGAGCCTGGAGCCGGCTTCTGATTCTGTGTCTCCCTCTCTCTGCCCCTCCCCTGCTCATGCTCTTTCTTTCTGTCTCTCTCTCTCAAAAACAAAACAAAACAAATCAAAACAAAACAAAACAAAACAAAAAAAGAGATAATTAAATTAAAGAAAGAACAAACCTGGATTTAATTATGCCTGATTCTCATATACCTTTTGCTGTGATTCAGTTCTCACAGCTTGTCTTCTATTTTACTTTCTTCCTCTATTTCACATAGACACAGTGGAGAAAATAGTATTTCATATAAAATGTATGAGGAATAACGGTTTTCTTGTCATTGGTGTTGAAGCAAGTTGATTATATGGTGAATAAAATAGGAAAAATAATAAATAAATAAATAAATAAATAAAAATAAAATAGGAATAAAATAGGAAAAAATGATATTTTTTATGAGAAATGTCTTAACTTTTTAAGTTGACTTTTATTGATATATCATGAACATCTTCTTCCCAATTTTCTTTTCTCAAATTACTTTTCCATTTCTATTCTACCCTTCCTGCTTTAGTAACCCCTTTGCTTCCTCCTACTTTCCCTTCTTATTGTAACTAATGACTAGAACTTAATTCACATTGCCCCACCCACACTTTGCTGACATCATAAATTATTTGGATACAAATGGACAGTATTCATTAGCTGTGCACTTTGCTGAAAGAGCTTTTCCCAGGATTGTTGCACTGTCTCATTTTTATTAAAAGTTAAAATGCTTGTGCTGTCAGGGGGGTTGGGGTGAGTTAGCCATGATAGAGGACAGGGCTACAGTGCTAATAAATAAAAATAATAACTATTACCACTGGTTGAGTGACCTTAGGAAAAGAGCAATACATAGCTATTTGTTGCCCGCTTTCACTTGTCAACGCAACTGGCTTAAAAGCCTTAGCTTCTGTTGAGGATGTAATGGATCCTATAGAAAGTTAGGAAGACAACTGTCAAAAAACAATCAGGCAAAGATTAGTTGAGTATTTTTGTGTATCTGTGCTGTTTTGGGACAATTCTTACTTTAATCTAATGCAAGTGACAACTGTCCTTTTCCTTCACATGATGCTACACCTTTTTTAATATTGTTGTTTCTGGCACGGACCAACTGAAAAATGCTTAGGAATGGTAGATAATCAGTGAAACTAAGGGTTGTAGGTCATTATCATAAAAAATGTAGAGATAGAACTATTATCCTTTGATGAGGTTTTCAAATTCTTGTTCATTTTGGCCATGGGCAAATAAAGCATATGCACGTATGTTTCATTTGAGTTTTGAAGCCGTTCTTTTGCGTGATTGTATATTAAGCTGCAGCTGTGATGTTAGTCAACATTTTTAAGTGTTACTGTGTGCTCAGCAGTGTTTTAAGAGCTTTACGTAAATTATCTCATTTAAATCTTTTGACAATCATATGTGGTAAGTAAGTGCAGTTACTATTACCGTTTACAGACGAATCCATTGAAACAGTGTGGTTAAACTACTTGTCAAAGGTCACAAAACTAGTAAGTGATGGAATCACATGGTTTGACATTAGTGAGTTTTTTAAATGTTTAATAGCACAACATAAAAGATTTTGTACATGAGAAATACCCCTTTGCAACTATTTCTCGAAATGGTATCATCAAATTACTTATGTTATTTTTGCGAGGATATTCAAAAGCAGGACAAAACAAAACATTGCATGAAACAGTATAGCTCCATAAGTTTCTCTTTTAAATGGATTTTTTTTTTTTTTTGCCTAGAAAATAGAGAGCCATCTATGTGAGTAAACCCAAGGTTATTGATATATAGGTATTATATCATATTGATTATGGCATATTGAATCATGTGATGAAAAAATATTCTTCCAGAATGTGGTATAAGATTGAGTATAATTGGGCAGGTGTGTTAATAGTTTAGGCTTGTGCAACAAGAAAATTTGAGCTTGTAAGTATTGATTTAAATATTCCAATATTCCAAAAACTGATTGCACATTAAACATTTTAAAACTTGAGTCAGCAGGCCAATTTTTTTTCTTTCTGTTAACAAGCTCTTATTAACTTTGAAGTGGAAACAAACAAGTATTTTGGCACCACTAAAAGTAAAGTATTTGTAGAGCTTAATTCACTTTAGGATAATTACATATAAAAATGAGGCTTATTGAAATTCTAATGCTTTGGAATTTCAGATGTGTTTCTCTTGTGTGTTGTGGTATGTATTATTTCTTAATATTTCCTAGAAGAATTTGACATTTTCAGTGGCCAACTAGCTGTAGTGCTTGGCTAATGGGGACCTTACAAGGGCTGTGGTGTTCAGTGGACAAATAACTTTTCAGATATGTAAAAGTTTTTGCATTTCTTCCGTAACAAAGTTGAATATTTGCCCCCAAATGTTGTCTAGGCCTGTGCACATTGTCCAAATCAATTAAACTTGTACAGATAGGAGATTTCCCGATTCTACCCTATCTTCCTCTCGAAAATAATCTTATTACCAGTAATTGAAGAATTAAATAACAGCACATTGAACTGTAATTAGCATTTAAGAGAAAAATATATTTGGCCAAGTGTTCTAACTTGTGTTTATTCTTCAACTTTATCTTGGCCATCAAGTGGAATCTTCCAAGGGGAGAATATTGAATTAATGATACGTAATTGAGACATTAGGCACCCAGATAACTATCATATAATAATTGTTTAAAACTAGATGAGGTGAATAAAACTGGACTAACATTTTGAAAAGTTTGACTATTAAAAGAACTTGTTTCTGTGTGTGGCTTACTGAAAACAATACTGAACTAGGAGTTAGACTTCAAGTTCTACCTTTATCATTAATTACATTTATGATCTTAAGCATATGTTAACCTTTATTTACAACTTCAGTCTGTAAAATGAAGAATTTGGTCTATACCATTTATTACCCAAATTGTATTGAGTGAAACAGTTATCTCCCCACACTAATTTCCTTGGTCAAATATTTAAGTAATGCTGTAGAATCCATAACTCATTTTAGGATTGACAGTCTTGTTCACACATAAAAAGATCTAAATCTTTTAGAAAAGAAATGTAAAGGGGCGCCTGGGTGGCTTAGTCCGTTGAGCGTCTGACTTTCGCTTAGGTCATGATCTCGCGGTTCGTGGGTTCAAGCCCCGCGTCGGGCTCTGTGCTGACTGCCAGCTCAGAGCCTGGAGCCTATTTCAGAGTCTGTGTCTCCCTCTCTCTCTGACCCTCCCCTGCTCATGCTCTCTCTCTCTCTCTCTCTCTCTCTTCTAGAAATAAATAAAAATATTTTTTAAAAAAATGTAAATTTGTGTAATGTAGTTAGATTTACATGACAACGGAATGCTTATTTTGCTTGTTTTAGTTTTAAGTAAGCAAACAATTTATGTTCTCTTTATGTCCAATATATGTTTTATTAATCACTTTCATGAAATGCTTATCTAGATGATACCTAAAGGAACTTCCGGGTTTAACATTCTGATTCTAGGACAGGAATAATCGACATATGCTTTTACTTCTTGACTTTGAAGGAGGTATTGGTATATTTTGAAGATTAGCCATATTGTTATTCCCTCCAAAGACAACTCCCATCCCTAAATGTGCACCCCATCACACGTCAGGAATAACACAGCTTAGTTTAAGCTACAAAATTAAAGCATAAACAATGGTAGATTTGGTAAGACCTAACTCCTGGGAGTTTGTTTAAAAAGTCAAATATTACACATACATATTTTTTGCTTGTTCAATTTTTCAATGAGCTCTGCCACTGCAGCTCAAGGGAGATTAAGGGAAAAAACCTACGTAAACACAAAGCAAAAACCTGAGCTTATGTGTAAAGCTACTGCACTGGAGCGAATGTGGTTTAATTCTTGGCACTGGCAGCTTGTTGGAGAATTACAATATGTTGGCATGAGTCTCTAGGTCTCATTGTTCCAGATGAGGGAGTCAGTCTTAAGAGTGTTTGGCACTGAAGGGAAAAAGGAGTGAGAGTTATAGGGAATGAGCAGGCCCTAAAGAGGCAGGATGCTGTTGTAACAATGGCTGGCACAGTTGGGAGGGCCATTCACTGGTAGGGATTGCCATAGGCATTGATGTGAAGAAACATATGTGAGCAAAAGAGGCAAGGATGAGGAGGGAAAATCAAGCAAACATATCAGAAGGGTCCTGATGGCACAAAGAGACAAAAGTAATCCAATCAGAGTCATCTTAATATTAACGGATTGACTGATAAGGATATCTGTCATTTCCCTGTAATTTATCTTATCGCTTATCTCTTACCATTCTATTTTTTATTTTAAAATATGTACATATTTATCTTTTCCTCAAAGAAATGGATCCCTGAATTAAGAGGCCCTGGGCTTGTATTCCTTTTGTGCTACTTTATGGCTAGGTGATGCTGGGGAAAGCATCTTTCTGAGCCTTAGATTTTTCATCTGCAAAATGGATATAATAATAATGCATACCATTGACAACATTGTGGTATCTGACAGCATTGTATAAACTGAAATGCTATGCAAATAACAAGAACTACTATTATCTCTTATACTTATTTTAATATAGGGAACACTAGATTTTATTTTGACAGTGATTATGATACTTCAGTGTTTGAACAAAGCAACTCTCAGGAGAACTGTTAAAGGTGCTTGAAGGAAAGCTTTGGCATATCTTAATGTGAAAATAATGGATAATCCAGAATTTGAACTTCGGGAGATAAATATGTCCTCAAACATACTATACATACTCATAATATAAACCACAATTCTACATGTAATTAAAAAATACATTCTTATTTTAGAAAACTTAATATTTAATAGACAGCTACTATCTTTTTTAGTCCGTAAATACAGAAGCAGCACTTACATAATTGTGTCAAACTTCACTTGAATCACATTCACACATTTAATGAACAGGTGCATTATAAATATTGGGATTTTGCCTTTTGGCCTTTTACAGTGCTAGACATTTATATTCTATGGGTTCCTTACCATTTTCAGGGAAATTCATCCATTGGTATCTGTGCTTCCTTTGTGTCCATTTATTACCATTCTGAAATCATTGTTAACCGTCATTATTACCATCCATTGTGAAATCATTTCTTACATGAACTACCAACAGAGACAAATTAGAACAGTAGCAATTTGAGGAATACTAGATGTAGACTCGCTTAAAGCTCTTTATTTCATACTAGTTTAGAGAGAGAGGTGAAGTAGGTGAAATGATACGCTTTTGGTCTCCCAGACTTTGGTCTAGTAAGTTGAACTTAGCTCCATGTTGGTAACTTCTCATAATAATCTCCTGAATTAGATATTTGTGCATTGTTTACCACTTAAGAACCCAAAGCTTAGGGAAATATCTAATTCAGAAGATTATTATGAGAAGTTTGAGATACCACATATAAAGGACCTGGTACACTGCTTAGCACTTAGCCCTCAAAATAGTAGCTATCATTATCATTTCATTGTTGAAAAGAGAGTCAGGAATTTTTAGGCAAAGCGCGTGCACACACACACCCACACGCACATACACACAAACCTTGCTTTAAAACTCACCTCTGCGTATTGCATTTTGTGAAACCTCGGACAAGTCCTTTTCTTCTTTTTTTTTTAAACCCGCATGGTGGATATAATAACACAATCAGAGTCTTCAGGTATCTGCTATGATTAAATGAGAGAATACAGACAGGTAAACGCATCTAACATAGTTCCTGGCACATACGCTGCTCAATGAATGTTTATTGAATTTGAATTTAAAATATATGCCGCATTCAAATTGCACATATTAGTGACTTTATTCACCAACGACATGAGAACCTGGAGTTAGATATGTTCTGATTTTACATCTTTCAAATTACTTGGTCTTAAAGAAGTTATTCATTTTTCTGTTGGGTACATTCAAAGTCAGGTACTTGAAAAAAAGAAGTGGCTCTGTATAGGAGCCTTATATCTTTATGTAAGTTAATAAAGAGACTAGGAATGTTCTGCAGGTTTCAGAAATCTGGCGGCTGTTACTTTAACTCTGCAACTTAGACAGAAGACTTCTGTTTCTTTCTGAGCACACTACAGTGAATATTTTGTCTAGCTGCAGGGGAAAAGCTTTGTCATGGACTTTGCAGACAATAGCCTTAAAAGTAAAATGGTCTGCTTTTGGTGCCGGGAGGTTCAGGGGCCTATTGTTAGTGCACAATGGATTTCTATTGCTGCATTCCTGCTTTGCAAAGGTTTGTTAGCTTTTAATGACTGACAGTACTCTATTGCAAATACCGTATTGGATATGCCCTGTTTACGTGCGACTCAAGAATTTTTGTGAAGAGCTGGAAAAAAGAAACAGTGGTGTTTGTTTGACCTACTCTGATAGGGTTTAAAAAATGATGTCGCTCATGAAGTGTTTACGGGGAATGTAGGGACGTTGGAAATCGTTGTATAAGTATTTTAAAGTTTCTTTGAAGGCCTCAATGAATAGAAATATTGATTACAGTAAGGAAGAGAATTAATCCATTTATTGCTCAGAATTGTCATTGTCATTTTCAAAACAATATGGTACAGAAATCGGGATATTTTAAGGAAAAGTTAAAGTAAATTTTATAGGATCTTTCTTCCTTAAATACAAGAAATGGAGATATTTTGTTACAAAGGAAGAAATGCATTGTAAATTCTGTGACAAATGTGTACACAGTAGTTATGGTAGGTGTGCCTATGTGTGTGTCTATGTATATTTTTTAATGTATTTTTTTCACCATATGTATAGACTATATAGGCTATGTAAGGCAGTAATCATTCAGAGCTTTTCACCATTTTTTTCCCATAAGTTTTTGACCTCTGAAAAAACAAAACAAAAGCATTCCATATTGTCACAGTTTTTCCAAGGAATTTCACCTCCACTTTATTGAAAACTCCACACAGGCATTGTGACTCTGACAGCCAATGGCTGTAAGATAGGAGCCTGTGAAAGGTAGACAGCAGTAGCCAAAGATGATGATGATCCCTTAAAATGCATTTTACTGTGGGGGAAAATGAACCAGTTTCTAATAATCTTATGGTCTCTAGGCCAGCCGGTCCCTTTGATAAGTTAACGTGTACTCCCTTTATGTTCCTAGTAGGGGGTAAACAAATGTCTGAACAAGCACAAATGCACATAAACACCAATGTGGAGAATAGCAGTGTGTGTCTTAGATCTAGATAATAAGTGTGGGTATTGTTATTTAGATGGAACATACTGGGACACTTATCTTTTAGTACACTCCATTTTCTAACTGAATGCAGTGCTAATCGTGGGATTGAAAGCCATTGTAATTGTGTACCCATCTAAATGCTGACAAGAATATACAATTACATTGTTTGGAATTGAGTTTAATGTTTGGGAGTTTTATTAGCATTTATGTTTACTTATACATTAAAATTCAACACAAAAGAAGAGGTCAAAAACCATGTGATATATAGAAACAAAATCAGACTAAAGCATAACCTTGCTCTTTAAAATACATGTGCCCTGTCTCAATACTGGGCATTTTCGAAGAATGTGATACAAATCTGAAATAAGCAAATAATAGGTTTCCATTGTGAGCATTACTCACTTTGGTAGATTTTGCAATCTTTGTAAAGCTTCTTTTATACCAACTTTTTTTTTTTTTTTAATGTTCACGGCACTGGCAAATCTTTCCACAGTGTGCTTACCACCATACGATGTTAAACACATATTATAAAGTGGATGTAATTGTAAACACACAGAGGGATATAATTACATGTAGCAGATTTAAGAGCTAATTCTTTGCCTTTTTTTCCCCTGCATTTTATCAACATAATTATTTTTTGACTGCAGACTAACACCCTGAAATTGACAAGCATCTATTATAGCAGGAATTTGTTCACCAAATTGAAAAACAATGAACTGCAGGTTTATATGTACCCATTGTCATAAAGAATTAGTATGGCTTTGTTCCGCAAGAGGAAAAAGCTAATGATTTTGAAACAGCAGGTGACAAAACACATTCTTTTTTTCTCCCCTGTTATCAGTTTGTTGATGAAGTCATTATGAACTGGGGCCCAGATAGGGATGGCCTTATTTTTAGCAGATAGACTTTTAATGAGCTGCATTGTAAAGATAGTCATGTTGATTTGCTTACGTTTTTTTTTTTTTTTCTTCTTCTTTCCTTAGAAACTCCAAGTATTGAAAAGCTACTCTCAAAGGACTGGAAAGACAAACTTCTTGCAATGGGATCAGGGAACTTTGGTGAAATAAAAGGTAATATATTTACAATTATTTTGATCCAAAAGGTACTAAAATGAAGTTTATATTTAGAAATATTAACAGTGACAAAGTGCTTCTGACTCACCCTCTCCTGCCTCCTGCATTCTCTGTCTTTGGTATTTCTTCTTTCTAGCTTGAACGTGGACGTATCAGGGTTCTGATTTTATCTTTGTGCCGTATTGATAAGTGGAATGTTATTTTAACACCCGAAACCCCTGTATCTTCAAAAGGCTTTGGTTTTCATCATTAAAAACATTATTTACCTTGTAAGTAGGAATGTGTTTATATCAGGGTTAAAAACTGCATATAATGAGATGAGTTTATGCATTCTACCCATTAAAAGTGTGAAGGTACATAATCTACATTTAAAACCGGAAATGGTGAATGGTGGAAGCTTTAAAAAGATTGTTTTATACTAACAAGAGCAACGTTTTTTGTTTGTTTTATTTGAATCGGATATTGCCCACAACTAAGAAAAAGTCTAGATGAGCCTCGGATGATACTGAATATTCATATCTTAATAAACTCTGACTAATAGCACTGGGAGAGGACTTCATTTCTCATATAAAGATAGAGTTAAATGATCATTTTAGTTAATTTCAAAGTGTATTTTCTCAGAGCATAGTAGGCAATCTATGGTTTTCTATTTGTTGCCAGTAGCACACAGGCATTAATTTTGAGAAAAAATACTTATTCATCAATATTAAAATATTTAGTTATATATTACTCTATAGTTTTTTGTAGAAGCTGAATATATATTTAAAATATCACCAGATTTATATTAATATACATGTAGAAATATGTGTATAAATAACTTTTTTGCATATGTATGTATGCGCACGTGTTCTCCCAATGAAAAAGGCAATTGTCTTTCTTATGGCTCTACTGCCTCAAATCATCCCGCAGGAAGGCAGAACACTAGCATCTCAGCATTTCGAAACTTCGAGGAAATGTTTGACTGAATATTTCACTTTGTATCCATTGTATTTGGCGTTTACATATATTCAGGTTATGATTAAGTATGACTCGGTGGTGAGAGGATGAACGAGTGCTAATCAACAAAATCAGTAACCAAAATCTATAATGGAATCACATTTAAACAGATAATAATTAATTTGCCTTAAAGAGCTTGAAGACAGACTTTAAAGAGAACAGAGAAATTTCTTTTCCAAGGCCACAGATCCTTTATATAATTACGTTGGCTTTTAACCCATTTGCACCCGACACATAGAATGTGTTCTCCATGGTCCTTTATTCTTCTCTGACCTAGGTGATGACTGAGCATAGAGCAGAGAAGACCGCCTGTTCTAAGCCTTGTGATCTCATTCCATTGGAGGACAAACACATTTCCCTCCCCCGTTTTCTTCACAAGTCGAACTTAAAAGCAGCCACAGCAGTGATGATAAGCATAGAGGAAAGCAGCTCAGCTATTCTTCCAGGCTTGCCTCTGGGCTTCGTTCAGGAAGCTGCAGTTCAGTCAAAAGAAGTTTCTGTCTTTAATTTTGAGTTTTTTAAAGCTTCGCATTCAGAGCCTAAGTTTGGTTATTGTCCTCTGTTCAAAAAGCTGTTTTCTGATGCATTTTAAAAGCAACTGTAGATCTTTCTTCTGTTGGGGGGCATGGTTATTAGGTGCTTGGATAGGTTTGGCAGAAAACTGGGAAAAATATCGCTGGCTTACTTTTCCTACTGACTGCCCGTGACAGTTGCAATTACTAACCATTGTTCGTAGGTGGCTAGAAAGTGGAAAGGATACAATAGTGTGTAGCCCTCTGGGGGTAAATGAATTTGACTTAATGGTTCTTGGGGGGTCAGACACTGATTATGCCATGCCCAGGAATGTGGTTTTCATGCCACCTCAGAAGTTATGGGAGAACAATGGCTTTGCTGTTTGGCAGCTTTTTTTTTTTTTTTTTAAATGAAGCAAATAAAGGTGTAAGTCTCATGTATGTGCACTCTGTTTGGGGTTGGGATGGCGAAGAATGAGGGTGAGCTTTTTTAAATCTGAAATATGAAGGTATTCAATTATTAAATGATTTATGGGTGATAATTTAGAATAATATACTTGATAGAATCTTTGCATATGTTAGAGCTTTTACAGTATTTACCAAGTTTAGTGGATTTAGACTTTCTCCACTACTTACACTGATCAGTTTTCTTTTAACTTTTAAATTTTTTTATGTTTATTTGTTTTTGAGACAGAGAGACAGAGAGTGAACAGGAGAGGGGCAGAGAGAGGGAGACACAAAATCTGAAGCAGGCTCCAGCCTCTGAGCTGTCTGCATGGAGCCCGACACAGGGCTCTAACCTATAAACTACGAGGTCATGACCTGAACTGGAGTCAGATGTTTAACAGACTGAGCCACCCCATTTGCTCCATTTTACTTTTAATGGTTGCAGAAAATGTGTGAATAAATGAGAAAGAGAGCGAGAGAGAGAGAGAGAGAGAGAGAGAGAGAATGCATGCACATGTGCACCCATTCTTGAATATCTAAAATTATAGCCAGATGAGGACAGAGCTCTATTCCTAAGTGCTTGCCTTCAAGTTGCTGCACGTGAATTGCTTTCAGAGTATTTGGACAAAGATTAATATTACAGTTTGGCAAAGTTCAAAGAAGTGTTTCTTGCTATTACTATTTTAAAAGTTAAGATGATAAACTTCTAAAATAAGAGAAATAAATATCATTTGGTTTGGATATTTTAGCTATCAATAAATAGTTGTCATACCCACTTAAAGTCAATCTCATTCTTCAAGAAACAATGCAGGTTAGTAAAGGTCACCCACTTCTAAGAGCATGAAATTATTTTTCGTGTTAGATTATTTTGCCTGTTAGAATTTATTCCATTTTTATGGTCTGGTACTTTGGAAATGGGAAGTAATTAGGTTTTAAAGTTACATTAGAAACAACCCACTAAAAAACATACAGAAAGGACACTAGATCCAGTTTTGCAGAACGAAACCGTTGGACTCAAAAAGAGCTTGGCTAACAGTCGATGTTTGTATATACATTGATTAGCTGCCTGAGAAGTGACTTCTTTCTTCTCCGATCAGATGTAAGAAAACTTCGGTAAGTCAGCTTTTGGTTTCTGTTGCTGTCTATAGCAGGAGCACTGAGTAACAGTGCTGTGAGAGGTGAAGGAATACCTCTTTAGAGCCTCGTGGTTACTAAGAAAGGGGAAAAAACAGCTACTAGTGCTCGCGTTGGCAACCATGAGTGTCACGTGTTGTTTTAGCTAGCATGAAATTCCATCACACTGAAGGTCAATGCTTTGGCACTTCACCTGAGGACAGTATCTGTGGATCCAGGGCAGCTTCGACTCATCTAAACAGATCATTTGTTTTTTTAATAAAGTTGTTGCAGGATTTGTATGTTACAGACTTAATTTTTTTTGGTAGAATAGTAACCCAAAAAAATCTGCATGCAGAGTTCTCTCAAATATTTCTGTCTTGGTGAAGTTATAAGAGCAGGGTATTGTTTGAGAGGTTTCTCTGGCTAGGTCACTCAGATAAGCCCAAATCAGTTTCTCCACCAGCCTTGTATAAAGAATTCTTTGAACCCCAGCTTCTTTCCCATTGGTATCCCTGGTAGACCCTTTCTCACCCTGCTCAGAATGCATTAATTTAGGCTGGCAAAGTGTTGTATCCGGTATTAAGAAAAATGCCAGCTGCAGTTGGTATAGTAAAAATTTGGCTTTTTTGAAAGCTATAATTTCATTCTTTCTAGAAGATGGGACATAAAGGCAAACACCAGACAGCTCTAGAATACCAGTAATAGATTCAAGGAAATAAGCCATTCAGCAATACTTGGGCCTCTTAGGACTCATATTGAATACATGATATTTAGATTCATCATGTCAGGAGGGAGGGGGGCTCCTGGGTGGCTCAGTTGGTTAAGCATCTGAGTTTGCCTCAGGTCATGATCTCATGGTCCATGGGTTCGAGCCCCACATCGGGCTCTGTGCTGACAGCTAGCTCAGAGCCTGGAGCCTGTTTCCAATTTTGTGTCTCCCTCTCTCTCTGACCGTCCCCTGCTCACGCTCTGTCTATCTCTCTCTCTCTCTGTCTCTCTCTGTCTCTCTCTCTCTCTCCCTCTCTCTCAGAAATAAATAAAACATTTAAAAAAATTTTAGATTCAACATGTGGGTTAAAGTAGATCCTCTGTTAGGTGACATAACATTTGGAGATAAAAGAGATAGGTGGAGTCAGTATGTGGCTTGAAAGAGATACTTCTGTTTAGATAATATTAGACAATTTGTAAACAAGCAGGTGTGGAATGGGAATCAGATCCTAGGTAATAAATAAAGGGATCCTTGGAGTTTGCAAATTTAAAACATGGAAACTATAATCCCAGGATCAGTCGTGTCAGGGCTTGGATCACTTTGTAAGTGTTTTAAACCCATTCTTTTAAAATGAAAAAATAAAAACTCTTTAAGAAGTGTGTGCTTTGCTAATAGAAACTTGGTGACTTATGTCATTTGTACATTAAGCTAAAAAGTATGTCTGTACGTTTTTGTAAAGGGGTTGGAAATATTGATTATTTTCTAAGGGAACTTTTATATCTGAAATTTGTTCCATGCAACCGTGAGCTAGAAAGAAGGTACATAGCACATAGTCATGCACTTCTAAATAAAGTAAATATTTAATGGTTTTTAATCTAGTGAGCTTCTTTTATATATAGTTCCTCTGTAGTTGCTTATGAGTAATGATTTCCCTTTTTGTAAAAACCACTTTGTAAGAAACAAAGAAAGACTAGTGCTGCACAGCATATAAGTTTGTGAAATAAGTTTGGCAATGTCTGTAAAAGCAGAACGTGACTTCATATTTTTTGCACATCAGTAACTTGCTCTGCCCCAGAATGCTAGAGTCCTTATGCCAGTGTATAAACATAGCCAGTGACGGGAAGAGAATGGTCAGACACTGGATCTCATTGATTTCTGTATTGATGATCAGTTCACGTATTAGGATGTTTTACATACCTTTCAAAGCAGGTATTTAATAATGCCTGTTTTAAGCAGATATTCTTACATATGTAATCTGGATTCTGTATTTGAAAATAAAAATATGTTCTCAACATTTTTTTCTCATTTAAAAATACATTCATCCATTTAATAAGAATTCATTTGTGCAATGGAGGTGAAGATTCTAAAATTAAGATAATTTTTAGAACATTATTTTTTTTCTTATAGATATGGACTCCAAAGCTTAAACCATCCAGATTTTTAAATGATGGAATTAACCTAAAACCTTTTCCTCTTTTCTTTTTAAACGACCATGTCTCTTAACTGGGGAAGCACGGTGTAGTGAAAAAATTTGGTGTCATGTTGCCCTGATTCTTCCAAGAACTTGAGGAAATCAGTTTAACTCTTTTGGTTTATTGCCTCATCTACTCATTTAAAAACAGTTGCAAATTACTATTGATTACATGCCTATTTATAAACAGGCATATTATAAACATCATTCCTTACAAAACGACAGAGACATTTTATTCCCAGTTTACATAGGAATAAATTGAGACTCACAGAGAGAGAGAGGGAGACAGAGAAAGAGATTAACAATCCGAAACCTCATACTTTTGCTGTGACAGAGTCAAGATGTAATCTTATTCCTGCCTGTCTTCAAAGCTGGTGCTCTTTGCATGAGGCTGGGCAGCCTCTCTTCAGTAAAGTTGGCATGGATGATCTCTAAAATCCTTTAAAGGTTGAAAACATTTCCAGCACCCCCCAGATGGTCGTAGCGCCTCCTGAGTTACAGCGATGCTGTTCTAGGCTCAGATCTGACACCAGCCCACACAAGCTGCTTTGTATGGTTAGCCTATTAACACATTCACCTTGCCCTTGGATACTACCTAGCTTACCATTAGCCCAAACTTGGGGATCCAGTTTTCATTTGATGAATGAATGATGATTTGAAAATGCCATGTTTTGAAAAGATTATTATTGACTATATTAAAGTCTGTAAGTGTGGCAAATTGGAAGTGATTTTAAAAACAAAACTATGTTTTTTACATTTTAAATACAATATCCAAGTAAGTGGATGGGATAATCATAGGAAGTTGGTAAATATTTGTAAGAAATAGTATGGAATTACAAAGAAATAAGAACAATGTTTGCTTTCACTACAAAAATGATGACACACACATCTTGTTTATGTCATATTTCAGAAGCAAAGCATCCAACACAGTAAAGACCAGAGCTACTTGTCAAGTATTCCATTTCACTCTTATGTCAGTTGCCTTTAAAACTGAAAGCTTTCTATCGTAGGTATATTTAAATCCAAGCCAAAGCCCACGTTGTAAGATATTGAAGCAGAACAAACAAAAGCAAACCAAAACAAACAAAAAAACCCACACACAACAAAACAGTTTTTTCAAAACAGTTATAGAAATCTATAAGGTAAGAATATTTATAGTATTAGCACTGTGTAATAGAATATCAGTTAGTTTGTTCTGTCATATAATAAATAATGGTATTCCTTGTATGATTTTAATTGATCCAACCTCAGGTTATCTACATAGCAGTAAAGTGTATATAGCTAAACTTTGATACAAACAAGTTTGATTAAACCTGTTCTTAATGAAAAAGACCAATTCATACATGCTTATAAGTTGGATAACCTAACAAATACTCCTTTAATGAATTGGAATGACACCACTAATACTTTTGATAAGGAAGTGTGCCTTTTCTCTCTTGTTCAATAAAAGCACCACTGAAAGAAGCTTTAGTTGTAAATTTAGACTATTAGTTTTTATGCATTATATTCTTAGTTTATTCAACAAATATTTCTATCTGTCTTGCCATGTGCTGTGTTCTGGAGATATAATGATAGCAAGTAGAGTAAACATATTTTTCCCCTTCTAAAACTTACACTATAGCTATATAGAGGCTCTTTCATTAGGCAGAAAATTTAAAGGCAGGATAATATATGATTTTTAGATCCTTCAAGTGGAATACCAGTTGAAAACAATAATATTTCAGTTGAAAAAATTAAACCAAGTAAAATCCTATCCAAGTTATAACACTGATAATCTAGGAAACACCAATTATTAAAGGGAAAACAAATCTGTTAAAGTTTGACCATAGCTTTGAAACAAAAAATTATATTTCTGGTAAGTTTTTTGAAAGAAGAAACAATAATCCCCCGTTTATTTTTAGTGTCAAAACTCTAGGCCTTTTCCCTTCTTCTTGAGTGAGTTTACTCTTACATTTACTTTATTTGGATAATAACCCCTCACAATTTACTTTGACTTTGGTCATTTTATTTCAAGCCATATGTCCATTTCATTTGAGTGGAATAAAACAATATTGGAGAAGCTGAGAAAAAATATCAGCTTCCACAGATTTTTTTCTTATTATTTCAAATGTATTCAAGACCATTTTTAATTTGAGTAATCCTGATGAGGGTTTTCCTCATGCATAGAATTTTACATTATCAGTCAGTCAAGGATTTTTCTCTGTTCTTACGAACTTTGCTTTATTCATTTAAGAAGTTGTTATAAGATGTCTGCTTTGTGCTAGGCATTACTCTATAGATTCTGGGGATCCAGCATTGAACAAAACAAACTAGTATTCTGCAATCTTAAAGCTTATACTTTGGAGGAGCCTGGGTGACTCAGTCAGTTGAGTGTCCAACTTTGGCTCAGGTCATGATCTCACAGTTTGTGAGTTTGAGCCCTATGTCAGGCTCTATGCTGACAGCTCAGAGCCTGGAACCTGCTTCAGATTCTGTGATTTCCTCTCTCTGCCCCTTCTCCACTCGCACTTTCTCTCTCTCAAAAATAAAACAAAAACATAAGAAAAACTCTAAAGCTTATACTCTTATGGAAAATTCAATAAATAAATAACTATATCAATAATATTCAACACATGGTATTAACTACTATGAACAGAATAAAAATTAAGTGATGCGATTGAAAGTGAGATGTGACTTCCTTTCTTTCAGTGTTCAGGTCAGGGTAAGCAGTCTGATGAGCTGGCATTTGAATTACTTCTGGTTAGATCTGAGTTTATTTATTATATTTTCTATTTAAATGTCAGCTTTCTGAAGCAGACATTTTTGTCTGGAATAGACACTGTGGTGTCCCCAACACCTAGAATAGTGTGAGGGACATTGAAGAAACTCTGTGGGTATATGCAAAATGAATGAAAGAGTAAAGTCTGTCATTTGAAGTGGTTCTGTACCAGGGGAAATTTGGCATTGTCTGGAGACATTTTTGGTTGTTAAAACTAGGTGGGAAGTGCTACTAGCATCTAGCTAGACACGCTATACAACACAGCTTCCCCCAAAAAGAATGGTCTAGTCCAAAATACCCTCAATGCCAAGATTGGGAAATCGTAATCTAGGAGAAGAGTTTTCCATGGAAACAACTGGAGGGCAAAGATCTTAAGATGGGAGCAATTTTGTAATTGCTATTGGAAGAACTCAAAGGAGGCCATGTGACTGAAGCAGTTTTGAGAAAGAGAAATTGAAGAGATGTTGCCAAAGATGGTAAGAGCTAGACCACTAAGGACTTTCCAGGGTAAAGAGTTTGGATTTTATTCTATATGTAGTATAAAGCTATGAAATGATTTTATACAGCTCTGTGGCATGATTTGCTTTACCTTTCTAAATGGATCCCTGAATTTTTGCTTGGAGAATAGCTTTAAGTAGGAGAAGAAGCAGTAGAATGGTTAGAAAACTATTGCACTAGTGAAGGTGAGAGATGCTGATGGCCTGGATTAAGAAGTTGTGCGGGAAGGGGCGCCTGGGTGGCTTAGTCGGTTAAGCGCCTGACTTTCGCTTGGGTCATGATCTCGCGGTTTGTGGGTTCGAGGCCCGCGTCGGGCTCTGTGCTGACTGCCAGCTCGGAGCCTGGAGCCTGTTTCAGTCTGTGACTCCCTCTCTCTCTGACCCTCCCCTGCTCACGCTGTCTCTCTCTCTCCTGGAAATAAATAAAAATATAAAAAAAAAGAAGTTGTGCGGGAAATAAAGATTCATGGGCTAATGTGTATATTTTAGGATTGATAGGACTGCAGTGAATTAGAATTGAAAAACGAGGCAGACAAAAGAATATAGCAATATATGGAGAGTGATATCTCTTACTGAGAGAGGGGTGACTGAATCTGGTCTCCTTCCTTCATGACTCTGTCACATTACATTAAGGGATGTTCAGACCTGCACTTCTGTGGAACCTATAGCATTACAGCAATCAGTCAAATGATTAGCATTTCTCTAGTTATCAAGCAGTAGGAAGAACTGAAACAGAATATTTTTTGCCTCTTACTTCAGTAATCCTTCATTCTAAGGGAATCGAAAGAGGACTAGCATAGATTAAAACACACAAGAGTGCAAAGAAATGAAACATGAAAATAAATTGCTATCCATGAGACACGAACATAAACTCATACCAGCTAACTATGCATTAGACACAGGATTGTGTCCCTATTGTGTTGTATACTTGTATGACTCTTAAAAATCTAAATCTAAGTGAAGAAACAGTAGCTCCTCTTTTTGTTTGGGAGGCCTGTGGGTTTTCCAGTAATATTGTTCGTGTGCACATACACACACACACACACACACACACACACACTAAGTCTAGGATGTTTTGTGACTTTTACTAGTTTCTCCAGTTATCAGAGACCACTTATTAGACCCTTCCACCCACTAGGAGATAATTATTATGAAGATTATGATAATTTAGAGATGAAGCTATAGGGCTTACACCATGTGAATGTGGTACTTTTATAAAAGTGGGGAAAATTTCTTTTGCAAAAGCTCAAGTCCCTTAGCTCAACTCTCTTAAGCCAAAACCAGAACGTTTATGTAACTCATGTAAGATAATATATCTCCCTATTCTCTTGGCTATATGGCATTCCTAAACCTAAGAGTGGTTTAAAGGGAAGTGACCTACTCATTAAAATTTTAGATGATTTGCTAGATGCCAAGCATATAAGGGTATAAAAGTTGGTAATTTATAACTGTTGCCATCACAGCTATCTCTGCTGATTCTAGGGTACAAATGTTAAAAATAAGATTTATAATATAATGATTAAGTAGTATAATAAATATCTACTATGTGGATTTGAAAGAGGCAACTTTTATCGGTGAGAATCAAGATAAGAGTCTTAAAGAATAAGACACATTATCTGGAACATGAAGAATGAGTGGTTAGGGAGGGAATGGCTGAGATAAAGGTGTTGACCTTTGTGGGTGATGGTAGAAAAGTCACTTTGGCTAGAATTTTGGATGCACAAAGGAAGTGAGAAGGCTGGCATAATTAGAAGGACCTTATTCATCTAAAAAGATTTTTAAGTTTACTTATTTTTAAGAATGAGAGAGCATGTGAGCATATGCAAGGAGGAGGGACAGGAAGAAGGAGAGAGAATCCCAACATGGAATTCGTTCCCATGAACCATGCGATCATGACCTGAGCTGAAATCAAGCGTCGGATGCTCAACTGACTGAGCCATCCAGGCGCCCTAAGGTTCTTTTCATTCTTAGAAATGAGTCGACGTTTTATTCCAAAGACAATAGGAAACAAGTGGAAGTGTTTAAATAGGAGTGACATGAGTAATTTGTTTTCCTAGGAAGATAATTTTGGTACCGGTTTTGAGGATAAACTTGTAGTGGGATAAATTAATGATAAGAAGTTCTTTTTTTTTTTAAGATTTTTTTTAAATGTTTTTTATTTATTTTTAGGAGAGAGAGAGAGAGACAGTGTGAGCAGGGGAGGGTCAGAGAGAGAGGGAGTCACAGACTGAAATAGGCTCCAGGCTCAGAACTGGTAGTCAGCAGCGAGCCCGACTCGGGGCTCGAACCCACGAACCGTGAGATCATGACCCAAGCGAAAGTCGGATGCTTAACCGACTAAGCCACCCAGGCGCCCCTAATGATAAGAAGTTCTATTAAATGTTCTTCACAACAGTTTATGAAAAACTTGAAAACTGTCAGTGGAGATGGGAAGGGAAGCTGGTACAAGATCTCTCCCTACATACCCTATGGCAGCAATTTATGTTACGATAGCCTTTGTGTAAAGTAAATTCTGTGGGTTGAATTATGTCCCTCTAACAATTCACATGTTGAAGCTCCAACTTCTATACCTCAAAATGTGACTGTACTTGGATATAAGGTCTGTACAGAGGTAACTAAGTTAAAATGGGGCAATTAAGGTGGTCCTTAATCCAACATGACATCTGTCTTTATAAGAGGAAATTTGGACATGGATATATACAGAGAGTGATGATGTAAAGACACAGGAAGATGGTCAGCTACAAGCCAAGAAGAAAGATCTGGAGCAGCTCCTTTCCTCACAGCCCTCAAAAGGAATCAACCCTGCTGACACCTTAGTCTTGGACTTCTAGCCAGTTAATACAAATTTCTGTTCAAGGCACCCAATCTGTGGTACTTTGTAAACTAGTACAGACTATTCAGGTATATGCTTAAATCTTCATTTACAAGATCAGGATAATAATAGTAATTGTGGTTACCTTAGAAGGAATGGTATTCAGAGATCTTTCACTATATACCCTTTTTTTTTTTTTAATGTTTTTATTTATTTCTAGGAGAGAGAGAGACAGACAGCGTGAACAGGGGAGGGTCAGAGAGAGAGGGAGTCACAGACTGAAACAGGCTCCAGGCTCCGAGCTGGCAGTCAGCACAGAGCCTGACGCGGGGCTCGTACCCACAAACCGTGAGATCATGACAAAAGCAAAAGTTGGACGCTTAACCGACTAAGCCACCCAGGCTCCCCTCACTATATACCCTTTTATAATTATTGATTATTCATTCATGTGAACATAAAAATATTGAAGAAGTAACATTTGACTCATTGAAATTAAAACTGAAGCAAAGCTATTTTGAGAAAAAAATATTATGATTTGTTGATATAATGCAGACAGGAGGAAGGGTAGTTTAGAAGAGATTGAGGATGATGTTAATATTTCTAGCTTAGAATGTTGATTGAGTAATAATGCTTTTAAAGGTTAAAAACAATAGAGAATTTTTAAAATTAAAAACTTTTAATTTTAAAATTAAAAACTTTCCCACCTTATACATGTTGAATTTTAAAACTGAGATCTAAGGGTGCCTGGGTGGCTGGGTTGGCTGGGCATCTAACTTTGGCTCAGGTTATGATCTCGCAACTCTTGGGTTTGAGCCTCGTGTCAGGCTCATGTGCTGACAGCGCAGAGCCTAGAGCCTGCTTTGGATTCTGTGTCTCCTCTCTGTCCCACCCCTGCTTGTGCTCTGTCTCTCCCTCTGTGTCTCTCAAAAATAATATAAACATTAAGAAAAAAATTTTTTAAAACCCTGATATCTACACACAGAGATACCTGTTCTGCATCTGAAAGTAAGTTACTAGGGCTGGAGGACAGACTCAGTGTTGGCATAAATCTTAATATTTTATTGACTCTGAGACAGTATCTATTATAAAACTCAGACAATTTAAAATAAACAAAGTGTATCTATGAGACACATTGATTATGATTAAGTGAAGACAAAAGGTTGTGTTAATCTTTCATATAATGAATGACAAAATGATATTTGCTTTACTCATCAACAAGCAAGTGTATTTCTTTACCCATTGATATTACACCAGTTATGTAAATGGATGTCTCCTTAGACTTTTAAGTTGTATCTCCACATACTATACATGAAATACATTTTTCCAGGTTTTATAACTATGTAAATTATGATAAAATTGTAGTAGATTTTCTTTAATAGTATAAAAATATTTAAATGGCTTATAATTCCATCACCTAGAAAGAGCCACTATTAATATGTAACTTTTCTTTGATTCTTTTTTTTCTTATAAATATCGATATGTGCATACATTGAGATATTTATACAAATGCTTTGTTTCTTTATTTTAATTGAGGTACAGTTGGCATACAATATATTAGTTTTAGGTGTATAAAATAATGGTGCAATATTTGTGTGTATTGCAAAATAATCACAATAAGTCTGGTTAACATCCATCACTATACATAGTCTCCAAAATGTTTACTTGTGATCAGAACTTTAAGATTTACTTTCTTAGCCACTGCAATACAGCATTATTAACTATAGTCACCATGCTCTACATGACATCCCATGACTTATTTATTTTGTAACTGAAAGTCTATACATTTTGACCCCTTTCATCTATTTCACCTACCCCTCATCCCTATCTCTAGCAACTAGGAATCTGTTTTCTGAACTTATGAGATTGGTTTGTTATTTCTCTTTTTATTTCAGATACCACATATAAGTTAGATCTTATGGCATTTGTCTTTCTGTCTGACTTAGTTCACATAGTATAATGCCCTTAAACTCTGTTCATATTGTCACAAATTGCAAGATTTTATTCATTTTTTATCGCTTCATGATATTCCTGTGTGCGTGTGTGTGTGCGTGTGCATGTGCGTGTGTGTGTATGTGTGTTCATCCATTCACCTGTCAATGGACATAGGCTGTTTTTATATCATGGCTATTGTAAAAATGCTACCGTAAACATGAGGGTTCATATATCTCTTGAAGTCAGTGTCTTAATTTTCTTTGAATAGATACCCAGAAGTGGAATTGCTGGATCATGTGATAGTTCTACTTTTAATTTTTTGAGAAACATTCATACTATATTCCATAAGAGCCACACCAATTTACACTACCACCAACAGTGCACAAGAGTCCCCTTTTTTCCACATCCTTGCCAATACTTGTTATTTCTTGTCTTTTTAATCATAACCTTTCTATCAAGTGTGACGTGATCTCTCCCTGTGGCTTTGATTGAAACTTCCCTGATGATGAGTGATGCTGAACATCTCTTCATGTACCTGTTGACCTTCCCTATGTATTCTTTGGAAAAATGTTCATATTCTCTGCTCATTTTTAATTGGACTGGATGTTGGTTGTGCGTTTTGTTTTGTTTGCTACTGCGTTGTATGAGTTCTTTATTTATTTTGGACATACAACCTTTATATCACATATAATTTTCTCCCATTCAGTATGTTGCCTTTTCACAAATGTTTTCTTGCTACCCAGGTTTTTGTCCTAGCTTTTATTTTTTTTAATATTTATTTTTATTTTTGAGAGAGAGAGAGACAGAGAGAGACAGAGTGTGAGGGAGGGAGGGGCAGAGAGAGAGGGAGACACAGAATCCAAAGCAGGATTCAGGCTCGGAGCTGTCAGCATAGAGCCCAATGTGGGGCTCGAACCTATGATCTATAAGACCATGACCTAAGCCAAAGTTGGATGCATAACCAACTGAGCCACCCAGGTGCCCATGACCTAGCTTTGTATCATGAAAAAGCTCCTTAAATATTCTTTTAAAAAGTTTATTCACGGATAGAAAATACTCTATGATTAGGGTGTTCATAATTATTTGATTATTCCAATTTGACATTGAGATCATTTCTAATTATTTCTTATAAAACACTTTTTAATACTTATCTTCATTTCTTATAATTTTCTTAGGCTAGATTTTTATAAGTGAAATTACTCTTTGAGGTAATGAGGATTCCAAAACCTGATATGTATTTCTTTTCCTCGTATGTATTCCTAGAAATGTGGTAACCATGTATTCCTCTCTACTGATGACGTGTGAAGATGTAGATCTTACCACCACTTGAATATTCCACTTCCTAGTATATTTTAGGATTATTTATTATTAGAATTCTAATTGCAACAGTCATATTGTTGTTATTCTTACAATAAGTGTTCTTCTGTTCAATGGAACCCAAATACCTGAAGTATAATAAATTATTAGCAACAATTTATTTGGCACCTGCCCTGAATAATGTTACGTATTAATCATAAGGAATGTAATGCATGCTTTTTGACTTCTGTTCACTCATGCTTTCTTTTCTAGATATTTATTCTCTAGCCCTAAATTACATTGGAAACTTTATTTCCATTCCAAATGGGCACATGAATATTATAAGCCACTAATGATAGCTACTACTATTTCCTAAAAAGCACATGCATCTTCAGCATAAATTGTTAGAGAGAAATACAGTGAAATGGGGAAGAGTAACTGAGTTACAACAGATCCTTCTATCTAATTACATATACAGGTGGCAAATGCATTATTAAACTAGTGCTTAGTGTCTTATATTAAAGTGAAAATTGTAATTAAAAAGTATGTTCTCTCCTACTGCGAGTACTTTACCATAGGGGTCTTATCTATCGGGTGAATTAACAAAAAAAAAAAAAAAAAAAAAAACATTTAAAGTGATATTGCTCCTGTTTCAATGAACTCACATTTCTGGTGTATCAAATAAGTATTTCAACCTGCCAAAGAACATTCATTGCATGTTTTAAATATCCAGAGCATGTTATTTATCTTAAATGACTGTTCTCCAAGTCTTAATCTTGAGTGGCTATGCTATGATCCCCTCATTTTCTCACCATATTTCATTACCTCATGATAGCCTAAATTTAAATTCTCAATCTTGAATATTTTCTCTGCTAGCAGTATGATATTTTTGAAGAAAGCATCTGAGTGGCATATAAGAAAACCGTCTAAAATTTTATTGGCTAATAGTTCATTTCCCTTTTTTGATGTAGAATTCCTTGGTTCTAATTCTTTAAGATTCTTTTTGTAGAAAAGGAGAATCATATTACTGATAATACTAACTTGATCTCTTAATAACTATGGTTCTTAAATGTTCATGTTTTTGTCTAGCCTCTTTAATTTGATTAAAAAAAAAAAAAAAAAAGTGCTTCTCAGGACCAGGAGCTGTGCTTTAGGCTTCTTTTTAGTTCTGTCATATCCCAGCATACAACATTAAAATAGTGGATATTCACCCAATTATTTTTTGATTGACTTGTAAAATCAAAAGCTATGGATGATTACTTGGCCTACATAAAAACAATCAATATATTTGTTCATTCTGATATTTCGTAAAGGGGAAATAGCCATTACTTTTCACTGTTGAGTTAAAAATCCGAAACAAAGGTATATCCTTGTGTGTTAACCTTATATTTAGAATAGCGAATCGTTGTCATTGAAAAATCACTCTTTCCTCATTTTCCTTTTCTTGTGTATTTTTCTGCTATGTTATTTCCAGGGACTCCTGAAAGCCTAGCTGAGAAAGAGAGGCAGCTCATGGGTATGATCAATCAACTGACCAGTCTGAGAGAGCAGCTATTGGCTGCCCACGACGAGCAGAAGAAACTGGCTGCATCTCAGATTGAGAAACAGCGCCAGCAAATGGAGCTGGCCAAACAGCAGCAAGAACAGGTGAGTCAGAGCAGGAGACACAGTCAAATTCTGAGGCATTGTTTTGGCTACTGTTTATACGTCACTCTCCTAGGCACGCAAAGATCAATAAAAGCCTTTCTTCCCACCCCACATGTGTAAATAAAAGGGCAAAATACAAAGTAAACAAACAAAAACACTTTGATCTGAAAAAGTTTATCAGCTACTTCTGTGGTATATAACATGGAAGTAATTATAACCAAGGTGAAATTATGATGTGCCATGAGAGAAGTACCAAATAGAATCATGGAGAATCAAGAGAACATTTCCAGTCAAGGACAGTATGAAAGATTTCATTCCACAGCTGTTTGGTATGAGCTTTGCAGATAAGTAGGAATCAACAAGTGAAGAAAATTATTTATGGCACAGGAAAGTTAGTTAGAAGGCTATTATAATAACTTAAATAAGGAGTGAGGATCTAAACTAGACAGCTTAGAATCCAAACTTAAATGGCCACAGAAAAAAGAGAAGGAAAGAATAAACAGGTGTAAATTTTATGATTAGTTGAGTATTTTGAGTGGACAAAAGAATGAGGAAAGATATTGAGCCATGGTTACTAGGTAAAGTCTGGAAGAGGGCAATCTGGAAAAGCATGGTTTTATCATTTTGAATTAGAGCTGTTGATTGTCCAACTGGAGATACGTGAAAAACAGCCAGATATACCAATCGACAGTTGGGAAAAGAGGGATCAATTAAATTTCCTATATAGTTTACATAGAGATGGTAGTTTAAACCACTGGAGTAAATAAGTTTCATTCATTTATTCAACAAATAGTAATCAAGTGCCTCTCATCTGCCAGGCACTGTGCTAACTTCGGAGGGTAAGTCAATTAACAAGAAAGATAAAACTGCTAAATTCTGGTGGAAAGAGAGAAGTGATTAACAAAGGAGAAGAGAAATTAACAAAATACTTTCAGACAGTGATAAGTAATTTGATGGAATGTAATTACAGTAATTTAATAAATTTTGATTGGTTTGGCAAGGCAATGTTTCTTAGATTGGGTGGTTGGATCTGGCAATTGAGTTCAGATCTAAATGACATAAAAGTGCAGCCATATGAATATTTTGGACAGAGTGTTTCATGCAAGGGAATGGCAGGTTTGTATGTCCTAAATTAGAATAGCAGTGATATCATGAGGAAATGGAAAGGCACTAAGGGTAGATCCTTGGGAGATAGTGGCATACAGCTGGTAGAGGAAGGAAAATGAACAATTCCAGAAAAGCAAAGCTATCAACTTTGTCATTTACTTTCTCACTGTTGGCCTTTTAAGAGTGTGGCTTCTGTGGAGCTTTAGTAGTAGAAATGAGACATAGAATTAACAAAGGTGTAGTAGGGAAATGGAGGTAATGCACAAGAACTTTTACTAAAGACATTTGGTAGTGATGGGAAAGAAGGAAAAAGGGTGTCATAGGCTGAGGTTACATATAGAGATGGTACATCTTTTCTGGGGCTAGCTTCCTTTGCCATCCCATATTCTGGGCTCAATCCATTCACCATCCTAAGTGGAAGAAGGCCATTATTTAGCCAGGGGTATTTGTGTTTCCACACATCCTTGCAAAACCTTCTTAAACAGTTTTCAAAATGTAAACTAGCAGAGTTGAAAGAAGAAATATTCAGATTACTTTTGAGGAGACTCCTGTCAGCTTACTCTTCCCTACTTGGTGGCTCATCTGTACTTCAGAGTTGATGTTTTCATGTTTAATGAAATACCTCATCAGTTTCCTTGAAGATATATTTGGCCTGTTGTTGAATATGGCCCATGTTTCTCTTGCGTTAATCTTATGATCAAAGTTCGCAATGTTTGCCTCTGATAATCTAGAAAAATATTACTCTTGTTCATAATTCTCAACACTTTCAAATACCTGAGTTCTAGAAAAGTCTAAGAGCTTCTGAAACTGTTGCTGGGATATTTCTTTTTAAAAAATCCTGGTGGATCTAAGGGCATATTTGTCCTGAAAAATCCAAGCAATCACTAATAGAGAGCCAAGTCCTCTTCCTTCTTCTTTCACATTCTGGCCCATCCCCACATATCATCAAAGGATTCTAGAATTTTTTTTTTTTTTTTTTTACTTTTTCTGACATTAACTGTGGAATGTTAGATATCATTAGGTTCTTCCAGAATTTCTCTTCTCTGTTAGAGAGATGCTGAGCAATGATGCCTACACAGCCTGAGTGAAGATCCCCTTTGAAAGCTTCAGGTCAGATTTCTAGAGCCTGTTTTGCTCCCCAAGATCTTCTCTGCCATGCAGTACTGACATACATAATCACCATGGTTGTGGTCACGTTGATCTTTTCATTAGGACACAGGGAAATCTCTGAAAGACATTTAATTCTTACTCCTTAGGGTTCAAGTTAAGTGTATCCTCTCGAGAACTCCTTTCCTGGCCCTCCTCTCCAAACTCCCTATTCATTGTAGGGTGTCCCTACTCTGTACACTCTACTATTCCCATTATAGTCCTTAGAATTGTTAATGAACCTGTTTACTGATCAGCTTTCCCACTGAAGTCTGAGCTCCATTCCACATTCTGTCATTCAACAAATATCTACTGAGCACCGATTTGATGCCCGTTCTATTCTAGTTACTGGGATACAGCATTCCTAATGTGTCAAATTCTAATTAGGAAAAGATAGTAAATAAACAGTGTTTAGTAGATGTTGATAAGGGATATAAGTAAAGGAGAGAATTAGGGATGAGGGTGCTGGGTAGAGAGAGAAGCTCATTTAAATTGGGATCTCAGGGAAGACCTGATTGACAGGTTAACATTTGAGCAGACACTTGCAGGAGGTGAGGGAGTGAGGAGTGTAATTTCTAGGGACAGAGGGTTCCAGATGGAGGAGAAAGCAAGTGCAAAGGCCCAGAGGCAGGTTTATCCATAACAGATAAGAGCCATCCTTGGTACGTTCAAAAGACAGGAGAGCAATGTGGCAAGAGTGGGGGTGGGGGGGAAAGGCAGGGCACAAAAGGAAGAGCAGGAGAAGATGAAACCAGAGACGTAGCAGGAGGCCAAGTCATACGGGAACTTGCAGGCATCATATGGACACTGGCTTCTGCTCTGAGTGAGAGAGATGGGAGAGATGGCTTTGAAAGATGAATCACATGATACAAGTTATATTTTAAAAGGATCTCTCCAGATACTGATATATAACAGCCTGTAGGGAGCAAAGGCCGAAGCAGAAAGAGTAGTCGGAGGCTATTACAATAATCCAGGAGAGACAGCAGTGGTTTGGAAGGGGAGGAAGTCTGGAGGGCTGTGTAAAGTAGTCATCGTCTTGATAAATCCTCAAGGTGGTGATAAAAAGATAAATTCTTAAGGTGCTGATAAGATTATTTAAATTTAAACATCAGCTGAAATCATATGTGGGAGGAAAGGACCAGATTTAAGGAAAAGAGTGATACTCCTTTTCCTACCATTTGTTTCCTCCTTCAAGGCAAAACAAACAAACAAACACACAAACAAATGGATTTTCAAAACCCCTGTTCCTAAGATAAAATGGAAGCATGTAAATAACTGTAATTTGTACCAGTGCCTTTAAGGGAAATAAAAAGTTCACTGTGTAGCCAGGTAGACCCATGTTCCTCATACAATTTCTTTACTTTCAGAGTACAGACTTTACAGGTGTCAAATTTTTACTGACTTTTTAACTTTCTGATACAGAGCTTAAGGGACATACTTTTGTAATGAAAACAATCATGATTATAACATGATGAGAATAACAACTACAGCTAATTTACAAAAGAGTGATAAGTTTTATGAAGTTAGAAGTTACATTCTCATGAGAAGGTTTCCTACCTGACAGCATGTAATAAAGTTTTTAAAAGTTTCTTCTCATCTATTCATCCATGTTTTCTTCATCAAATATCCCTTCTGCTCCAGGCTGGGCACAAACAGTGAGGAAAATATACACAATCCCTGACCTCACTGTATTTATGGATTTTGACCTAGTCAACAGTAACGTGTTAATTAAAACAAAAATAAAAATAAATGTAAAATCATAGTATGTTGTATAGGATTAAGTAAAGATACAGGATGTTACAAGAGTGAATAACAGGCGATAATTGTACTAGTCCCTGGCTTAGAAAACACTTAAAGATGATCTCATGGAGGGCTAAGTCCTGAGTTTAGTTTTGAACTTGTAGAATATGAAGTATCTTTGAGAACGCCTTTGGAAAAATGGGTCTGAAGCTTAAAGCAAAGGTGTAGGCTAGAGAAACAAATTATAAACACTTGGCACACGGGGGAAAATTGAGTCTAAAATCGAGCCATAAACAACTATGACACTGAATGGCTGGACAGGCGATTGAAGGCAACTAAGAAACAGACTGAGGCAGGAGCAAAATCAGGAAAATGTGATGTCTTAGAAGTCAGGAAAGAAAGTCCAGATGGAGGGAGAGGACTTCAGTGTTGAATTTTGATGAAAGACCAAAAGGTGAGGTCTAAAAAACACTATAGATTTTAAAAATGATGTTGACGGATAACTTTTATGATGCATCCTTTTAGTGGAGATTGGGAGCAGAAACCATAATGGAGTGCTTTGAGGAGTTAGCCGTTGAGGGGTTTGTGGAGGGTAGAAATAAAGGCAGTATTTACAGAGTTGGGGAGGAGGGGTGTGGGGAACAAATACCAAAACCTCATGAAGGCATACAGCCTCTCCTAGCACAATATTCTGTGCTACCCTGAACTCCCAGGTGGAAACAATCCCCTATTGATGCAATACTTTCCTTTTGTAGAAAGAGCTAAAAAATGCCAGAGGCCACATTCTCTTAATGTATTGCCTGGAAGGAAGAGGGATTTTTGACACTCTACCATTTCATACTGGATTGGATCAGTGTCATAGTGTCCTAGGTTTCATTTGTTTTCGGCCGGAAGAAAATGTTCCAGAAGACTAAATACCTTGTTTGATCTTACTTAAGAACGAATTGCTGGTACTGCGTAGGGGCGCAGGCACATCTATTTTCATCCTCTTAATCAGGGTCAAATCAAACTTTGAGCAACAGAACATTGGTAATTTCCCCCTGGGACGACAATATACTTTTAAATTTTTCATGTGCAATTTCTCCACAGATTGCGAGACAACAGCAGCAGCTCCTGCAGCAACAACACAAAATCAATTTGCTTCAGCAACAGATCCAGGTCAGAAATCATAATTTCATACATACTTCCAATTAAATATATATACATATATGTATCCTCTGTTTCTAATTTTTAGATGACCTAACTGGAATGACCTCCAACACAAAAATTACTTTTGGCTTAATTCATGCCCTATTCCCTCCTGTACCATGAGAATCTTGCAAATGGCGGCTATCATAGGCCCTACTGTGTCCGGGAGCTCCAGTCTGAGCAAGCGGACAGTCATGTTCATCCTCTACCGAAAGGAAATTATTGCAGTGAAATGTCAAAAAGGTTTCATTCACTCTATTCTTCAATGTGCCCATCAGTGTGCTTAGTGAATGACATGCAGGGGAACCAAAGCAAAAAGGTACAACACGTTTTGTTGGAGAGCAGTGGCAGAGAGAATGCTTCACTATATGCTCAGGAGCCACGTGTGATAAAGGTTGAGGTTAGATAAGGTGATGACTCGGTGCGCAAGTGAATTTCACCCTTCATGTTGCCTGAAGGAACCAAGAGCAAGGGCTCTATAACCTGCATATTTTGCTTACATGGAAATGTGTGATGTCGAGGAGCATCCGTGAAGAAGGAAGAAAGCAGCTATGATGCTAACAAAAAGGAAAAGTAAGTTGTCAGAGACGTCCAGTCTTCACCAATTGGTAGCGGCATGAATTATGACAAAGTCCTTTCCCCTTCCGAAAAGTCCCTTTTCGAAAATACCTATTTCATAGAGTATTTATGAGGATTTAATGAAATTCTGGATGGATCATTTCAGCATAGTGTCAAGACACACAATAGGTCCTCAATACGTACTTGCTATTCCTCGCAAGAAAAGGATGCTGATTCATAGAGCTATGAATCCAACTTAACCTGTTGGAGCAAATGTTAGGGCAGAGGAATTCATTCTCTTGAAGTTCTGTCTTGAGATGCCAACATATTTTACTAAGAAGAAATTCATTCTTTTGCAGTTCTATTTTGAGAATCCAGCACATTTTATTAAGTGTAAATATAATAAATGACAGAAGCAACATGTCTACATTATTTCACTTGTGTATTTAATCATGTTTAGACTTGATTGGCAACAAAGTTTAGCCCATTTTACCTAACTGGGTCAGGTACACTTAATTTCCCTGGATTATATCGTGCAATCAGGGTTTACTCATTTTTGGTGCACCTGAAATTTTAGTGAGCTAGTTCCAGCTTGCTGAGACTGAGAAATATCAGTGAGATGATCCAACCCGGATTCTTTTTTTTCCTTAGTTGTAATTACGAGCAGCAAATCCTAATGTGATGTTGTCTATCTGTTCATATGTACAAAGTGGTTTTTCAGTGGTTTAAAACTGTTCATGGGAGGGGCGCCTGGGTGGCTTAGTCAGTTGAGCTTCCGACTCGCTTAGGTCATGATCTCGCGGTTTGTGGGTTCGAGCCCCACGTCGGGCTCTGTGCTGACTGCGAGCTCAGAGCCTGGAGCCTGTTTCAGTCTGTGACTCCCTCTCTCTCTGACCCTCCCCTGCTCACGCTGTCTCTCTCTCTCTCCTAGAAATAAATTAAAAAAAAAAAAAAACTGTTCATGGGATTTCATGTTCAGGCTAAGTATTCTGCTTTGAATATAGTTTTAGTTGATGGTATCAGGTTAACTACATTTAATATGTTTTTAATTATTGAAAATCTAAGACAATAAAATGCTTATGGTGATTTCTTGTTATAAATAAGCTATTCCATAATCAGTGATATGGCCCTTTGCAAGCCACTCAGTTTCACTGTAATTTGAAGAAAACAGGTGATTTTAAATTCTTATAATTTTTAAAATACTGAGATAGTCCTTTTGAAAACAGAATTGCAAAAATATGTCTAAACCAGTATTATGAATATGTTGGAGGCTTAATAAGCTGTGTCACCTGACCATATAAATTTAGCCAACACCTTCGGTACTTTTTTTGGAGTCATGCTACAGTTATGTCCACTACATTCCAGTGTGGATTTTAAGCTCGGTCATAATGGCCCAGTGTTGAAATGGATAGATGCCTTGCACCAGAGCATGGAGCACTACAAATTATAAGTCAGAGGAGTTTTAAAATGAAGTTCCTAAAAATTTACCTGCCTTAGAAATGATAAGACTATAGAAACAGTATTCCAAAAGCTAAAGCCAAATGTAATGGCTTGCCCAAGATTATACAACCAGTTACAGGTTGAACTAGGATCAGAAGTAAAGTTTTCTGACTACTCATAGAAATTTTGCTGAATGTGAGAATTTCAAAAGCTTAAAATTTCTATTTGATCAAACTGTTACCTTCTGGCCTCCACTAGTTCACAGAGTAGGGGAAAAAAAAGTACCAATAGTTCCTAAAGGAATTAATGTCATACTAGTAGTAATTTGAGGAAAACACTAAGAGAAGTGGAGAAACTGTATCTATTTATTTGTCCTCTTTCTAATGTTAGCACAAATAAATGATACTGACAGAGTCAAAACCCATTAAGCTATTTTTTTTTTTTAATCTGGGAAGTAGGGAATCTTTCAGGCAAAAAAAGAAAAAAGAAAAAAAGAAAAAAAAGCCCTGAGCAAGACTGACAATCTGAAAGGAATTCATTTTCACAGCTTCTAGTATATTCATTAACCAAAAGCATAGTTCTAAAGTATATTTTATAAATTATTGATTTGGGGCAATCTCACAAATACTTAATAGTTATGAAACTCACAGTATATTTAATCTGTTGAGAGATTGTTCAAACAGGTAAGGACTTCTACAGTGACTTGTGTAGAAATAGATGATTAAAAATGTAGAACAGTTACTTTTATTTGCTCATATAAATCCATACCATATTTCTCTTTTAGAATATTTTCTCTCCCTTTTCTTCTTCTTTCCTCTTTCCCCTTTCCTTAGCAGCATTCAGCAAGGAAGAAAAGTAAAAATCCAACCTGCTATAGTAGAGGGAAGATTAAAGTCATAACAAATATTATTACAAAATTTATTTTTGTCAATGCTCACATAATCAATGCTTACACAAGAATTTATAATAGATTAAATTTATGTGATGTCTGAAAGTACTTAGGTAGTATATTTTGAATTTGATCTAATTCCTCTTTCTTTCTTCTATATGGAGACTAAGACCTTGTAGAAATAAACATAAACCACATATGCTGTTCATCCTGGTTGGGTTTTCTTACATGTTTTATGCCATTGTCGCTTTGGGCTTTAAAAAACAATCATTCCAGTTCCTTTATTAGTAAAATAGTGGACTGCAGTGTTAGTAGACCACAATTAAGGATGGCCTTAAGCTTCCAGTTTCAGTTATAAATACATATGACATTAACTTTGCCCAAATGTTGGTAAAGACATGCAGTGCATTAGATGGGTAGACAGATCTGCTACTTGGATTAAATTGACAGGATAGAAGAGCAGAAAAATTTTCACCCTTAATGGCTGTGTTAACTAACAGGAGGATGACGTTCCCCAGCATTTCTCTCACTCTTTTACTGAGATTTATTTAAAGGAGAGGTTAATTTATACATCTTTCTTCCATTTGAAGTATATGTCATTCAATGAAAAAAATGTATGAATAAGTTTGTGGATGTATGTGTATGCACAAACATTCACATATTGAATTGATCCAGGTTACTTAAAATTTCTCTTGGCTTGTTATTTCTATATCTTTTAAATCCAGATGAAAAATGTGGTAGTAGGTTTTACTCGGTAGTTATTTACTCAAGGAGAAAATGCCAGAAGAATTAGCAAATTCACCAGCAATCATTTAGGGTCAATTTTTCTGAACTGTGTTTCTTTCTTTAAAAAGCAAACTTAGCTCTAAAATTGCCTGATTCTAATTGGATTGAGAATTCAATCTACATTACTTCCTTATAAAGACTTTTTAAGTTATATAGTCTTCTAGGTCGATTCACATAACACATTAGGATAAAAGAAGAAACAAGAAAGCTCTTTTGTTATTCTCTGTAACATCATAAAGCAGTTCATTCTACAAATAAAATCATGCCATAATACCAGAAATGTCTCATCTTCTCACAAGAACTTGTCTATTTCTTTATGAGACTCTTAATTTTAGGAACACTAAGAAACTTCTAATCTGCTTTTTCTCCCATTCAACAGTGTTTTCCTTTAATATTTTTGTTTACTGTACTTAAAAAACAATTTTCGCATTCCTATTTACTGTAGATAGCTCACTCTTAATACACATTAATATGTGAGATAAAATTTATAAATATTTCAGAGAAAAATAACTAATTTTTTTAAAGATAACCTTTTTTTTCTTTTACTCCCTTGCTTATGCTAAGTGCCCATCTTTTAGCAATTTCATTTCCCAACTAATCTCTTTTTTACATTAAATCAGCCTGTTTCTAATAGGAATAGTTAGGTGGTTTATGTTTCCAATAATGATCTTAGACCAACGGTTAATCTTGACTTCGTTCACCGTTACCAAAACCTTTTAAAGTAAATGAATGAGTGACCTCTACTCAGCTTCCATTACAGCAACAAACTGAATGCCCCTAGAGACTCAAGTTCCCTTTTATCTTGAAGCTTTGTCTCGGACAGGGTTTCTTTAGCTTTGTGAGTGAGTGGGGGAAGCATGTCCTAGTATACAATTTTTTTCTCCTTTTTCAATAATACTTAATGGAATTTTATTTAGGTTCTTATTAGCATCTAATAGGGTCAGTGCAACAACACGCTCTAGTATGAAATCCACTTCAGATACTTGTGAGAAAAATTTTAAAGATGTTGTACTACTTTTAAAATGCAAATTTGTCATGATTCCCATACTGAAAATTCAGGGTTTGAGATTCCACGTATCTGTTGCCTTCTCCCTTCTGACAAACTTTTCCAACTGTTACTCATTCTGTTCTCTTGGAGGCAAATATTTGATATTTAATAATCTCCTTATTGTTTCTGATTCATAAGGTATGCATTCGCAGGACTAGTAACAGCTTGGGGTCACTGATTCTGTTAAGAGCTAAAGGTAGAGCAAAGGACAGATCTCTGTTCTTTGGTCAATGTATATTCAGTGGTCTGTAGGGAAGAGCTTGGCTCTTTAGGTGGTATAGGACTATATTTAACTGTATGAAATATAACTTTAATTGTATTAAGTGACTAAAAATGAAGATAGAGACCGGGGTCCATGGAATTAGACAGACCTAAATTCGGTATCTTCATCTTCATGCCTCATCTTCTGTGTGATGTTGAGAAAATTGCTTAATCCCTCATTATTCCCATCTACTAAATGGGAATTATAATAACCCAGTCACACTGAGTTAATTGGAGGAATGGGATTATACCTGGCATGTAGTGAGCACACAATGCTTAAAGGTTTTACCTAAGTCATTAGGAGAGAAAAAGTCATTTCTTCTGTATTTCTGATTATGAACAAATTTAATGAGTATTTCCAGCAAGAGGAGAATTTCTAGGAACAAAAGAATATAGTCTACATGGCAGTAGCCACTGAAAACTGTTTAAGTTCAGTGTCCCAACAAACCCACATGATTTTAGAACTACAAGGGATTTTTAGAAAGCCTTTATTTAGACCTATCTCTCATTTTGCCATTTGTAAACTGAAACCAAGTAAAGGTAGAAGATTTTCCCAATGTCACATAAGTTGTTACTTGTAGAAGAATGGCTGCATTCCAAGTCTCCTAAGTCTTGGCCAAGTTCATTTTTATTTTACTGATATTCTACCATTTAAGGCTTAATGGCCTAAAGTTTTAAAATGAGTTTTCTTTCCCTGGGAACTTATTCCTACAAAATAAAAATACAACTCGACTCACGTACAATTGAATGATTAGTTGCAGTCATGGGCTCAACCAATTTGTGATAAAGGTTTCATTTTATTGGAGCCAAAGTTCTCCAAGCTCATTAAGAGTTTTAGTAATTCTTGATAAATTATTATGCAGAACAAAATCCATTGAAATATTGTATTGAAAACATAATAACGTGAAAGGTGAAATAATAGTACCTGACTGACCTGCTGATTTATGATTTCTTTCTCTGAGTGTGGTAAGTTGGAAGCATTTTACCCCCCTCAACAAGACTCCACACACATACATGAGCACAAAGAGATTGCAAAGTAACCTTGTCTCTTTAGGAGACTGGAAATGCCAAGAATAAACCATGCAATTAAGGTAGCATTTCAACCTGAGAAGGAAATGCATTAACTCCTTGAGCTCTGACTCATGTTTTGCTCTAGGAAATAAAATACCACACAACTGTACAAGATACAGTTTTTGGCTTTAGACAGATTTTAAGAGGAGAAAATATGGAGATACAGAGAGGTAGCTTTAAGGTTGACTTCCTGCTCTTCCTTGTACTTTGTGGAAGTAGAAGTTCCATTTGAGAAGACAAGCGGCATCTCCTAGAGGAGCAGTGATGATAACTGAAGCTCTCTGTCTTTATACTCAGTGCCATTTTAAAATCTTTTAGGCATATTGTAATACATCTCCTGGCAATTACCTAATGATGGAATTTCTGCCATTCATAGTATTTCACTGTCTAGATGAGCTGTCTCTGTAGATAGAGATACAAATATACATACATATACATATATATGAGATAGATAAATGTTATGTTATTAATGTTATTTATATAATGTTATGTTTAATCTTTACTGATGTAACACATGTCACATTGCTGAGAGTACAAGAGAGTAATGAAAGCAACTGTACAGAGACCAACCCTCAGTATGCTCCTGTATTTACTGTGCCCAATCCTTTTATTCAGAAGGAGCCACTTTAGAGTATTTCAAGTTTTCATTTTTAATAACCTCTTAGTATTTTCTTTGTTCTCTAAAATATAATTATCATGCTGCTCCTGACTCATCAACTTTAAATATCATTAGCTTGGAAATCAAGACTTGCTTAGTTTTTGTATCTCCATCCTGACAACTTCTCCTATTCCCCTTCTGCACCTTACGATGTCATTATGTAAGTCATTTAAATTCTTCCAGCAGGTACTTTTAAGCTTTAAATAGTTTACTTACACCTCTTTTCTTTTCCAATCAACTATAAATAGTCTTCTCACACTTGCCTTGTCAGATGAGGATGGCATCTCTTTTCTCTTACTCTCAGCTGCCAATTTCTGTTACCTGGATGTTTACTCTAAATATATATATAATACATGTGTTTGTGTATGGATGTATACACACATAGCTCTCGTGCTTTACCTATTGGTTAATACGAAAAGTAAAAATCCAAAAATGTTGTTTATATTAAAATACTAGTCTATGTAATTGTTTTCTGGGTATAATTAAAAGAATGCTTCTACTTCCTTTCTATGTAGCTCTGTGCTTTCCAGTTGCCTTTTCTTCCCCCTTCCCTTATGTTCCTCATGTTATTTGCCTTATAACTCTGTACATTCTCAAGAATAAATCAAATATCTGAAACTTTGCTTTTCTTGATACCTGCTTCCTAGCCATCTGTCCTGCTTTCATTTAGATTGGTTGGTCCAGCCAACATTCTGGGATGCCCATTTAGGATTCTCCAAAATTGGAATCACTGTTTCTTATATTCTGTTTCTAGTTTATTGACTTATTTTGCTCCGGAACCACATTAGGAAACTTCCTGAAAGAAAAGGAGGGGTGTGGGGATACATAGGAAATAAAGTGTCTGGGATAAAAGTGTTCTAAATAATGTTCTATTTAAGCTCTCTACTTGATTGGTAGTTTGGCTGCAAGTTGAATTCTAAGTTAGAAATAATTTTCCTCATATTTCAAACCCATTTATTCATCATCTTCTAACATCTACAAGAAATGTGCTTTTAGTGTCTTCTATTTACTGTGACATTGCACTGGAATGTATACAGATATTTTTCTTTTTTTAAAATGGCAGGTTCTTTTTTTTTCTTTTTTTTAATGTTTTATTTATTTCTGAGAGAGAGAGTTGAGACAGCGTGAGCAGAGGAGGGTCGGAGACAGAGGGAGACACAGAATCTGAAGCAAGGTCCAGGCTCTGAGCTAGTTGTCAGCACAGAGCCCAACGCAGGGCTCGAACGCATGAACCGTGAGATCATGACCTGAACTGAAGTCAGACGCTTAACCGACTGAGCCACCTAGGTGCCCCCAGATATTTTTCATTTATTGTAAATAACATAAATATTTTAGTGTAAAGAGTTTCTTTCTTTTGCTCTAAAATTTTTTCTTGTTTTTTTTTTTCTTTGCCCATTTTATCTACTTATTTTTCCAGTTCTTTCTGGATCTCCTGTGAGGCAGTTATATTTTTTATGGATTAATCAATGTGTTTCTTATTGTCAGTATATTGCCTCTGTTTCTTCTTTCTAAGGGGTTGCCTGAAATTTATCTTCTGAACAGTTTAATTGCATCTTTGTAGGAGAAATTACCTTTTTAATTTATATAAGCTTCTTCTTTCTCCATAATAATTCCTTTTTCAGTTTATCCTGTTCTTGTTTAATTTTGTTCTTATCATTTCTTATTGAAATGGAATTTGGGGATGCTTTTAAAAAGCTAAAATCTCACCTCCTCAAATTTTCTTTTCCTATATTTTTTATCTGCTTGTTTATCTTGATGTTTCTCTTTCAGCTTAAAGTTCTACTTAAATTTAAAAATATAATTCAGATTTAAAAGAGATCGAAGGAAAAGTTGATTGGGAGCTGTGAGTTTGAATGAGGTTTATCAACAGGTAGACACTGCTCTAGTGAGAACAGGAAGCTAGCCATACATCACATGCATTGGTACAGAAGTCTTTGTTTTAGGATTTCTGTTGAGGAAGTGTAATGTAGCTGGGGTAGAGGTGAAATGATGGAGGCACTTCTAACTAATACTACTGTTTTCCTTTTTTTTTTTTTTTTTAGTTTATTTATTTTAAGAGAGAGAGAGAGAACAAAAGGGGAAGGGGCAGAGAGAGAGGAAGAGAGAGAATCCGGAGCAGGCTCTGCACTGTCAGCACGGAGCCTGACATGGGGATCAGTCTCAGTAACTGTGAGATCATACCTGAGCTGAAATCAGGAGTTGGATGCTTAACTGATTGAGCCACCGAGGTGCCTCAAATACTACTGTTTCCAATCTGGGTCTCACTCCTCTCTCTCATACGTGGAGTTTCAAATCCCAAGACTTTCTGATAGTTCTGAGGGCAAATTAAGCCTCATTTCCACTTAACTTCTTCCATGTATATAGTTTATTTCATGCATTTAACATTTTTAACATTCTACACTTACTTTTCATCTTCCAAACCTCTAGTCAAAGTTCTTGCCTGTGTATACCTCTTATTCTTTATTGCTTTATGTGGTACAGGTTTTTAAAATGTTCGTTTTCAGCATTTTCTTGGTGTCTCAGGAAAGAATGGAGATAAATGCACATGGTCAATCTAATAACTTGGATTGGAAATCAGGATACCATTTAAAGTAATTCTTTATTTGGGAGCACCTGGGTGGCTCAGTCATGTAAGCATCCAACTTGACCTCCGGTCATGATCACACAGCTCATGAGTTGAGCCTCATGTCCAACTCTGTCCTATCAACTCAGTGCCTGGAGCCTGCTTCAGACTCTGTGTCTCCCTCTCTCTTTGCCCCATCCCCATGCACTCTCTGTCTCTCTCTCCTTCAAAAACAATAAACATTATTTTTTGAAAAGTCTTAATTTTTGAATAGGAGAAACTATTTAAGACATAATAACCAGTATCTAGGAATGAAAGAGTTCTTGTAAAGAGAATGAATTATTGTAGAAAGATAAAGCTTAAGCCTCCAAAACCAAACTTCACTAAGATTTGTAATTGTAGGATATATTTTCTAGTTTTCTTGGTGGGAAAATAGTGGAGGCAAGGAACATAGATATAGAGAATCTCACCATTCTTTTTCTCTTTTTGATAGATTTATCAAACAATATGAGTTTATATTTATGTAAATTTTAGACTATGACCCTGATATTTTAAATTTTTTATAGCATATTGAGACCCTCAATAATGTTAAAGTAACTCTGTTTGATGGCTATCCTGAAGTAATTTTTTTTTAAATATTTTTATTTATTTCTAGGAGAGAGAGAGACAGCGTGAGCAGGGGAGGGTCAGAGAGAGAGGGAGTCACAGACTGAAACAGGCTCCAGGCTCTGAGCTGGCAGTCAGCACAGAGCCCGACGCGGGGCTCGAACCCACGAACCGCGAGATCATGACCTAAGCGAAAGTCGGACGCTTAACCGACTAAGCCACCCAGGCGCCCCATATCCTGAAGTAATTTTGACAACTGTTTTTGGAAGTTGTATTCTGGTTCTGTAATTCACTCATCCTGACTCATACTAAAGTCACTAAAAACATTAACAATACTTTTCATGATAGGAGATTTTTTTTTCCTCAGCTTTTGTGTGGAATCTCAAATAAGCCTCCTTATTGTGTTCCTTTTTCTATCTTTTTTCTGTACCATTTCCATGTTTATTCTTTGATCTTTGTAGTATGATTTTGGAAATGAAGCCTGGGTTCATCTGATCCAGTATGGCCATTATGGAATCACTGAGACTGGACCAGAAAACAGACTGACAATAGGCTTTCCCATGACTTTACAACCTTTTCCCAAACAACATTACCTGTGGAAAAAGTTGAGCACTGTTCCTCATTGAGGCTCTGTATTCCATATCTTATCATTGAACAAAACGGAGTCCATCAGGGCTTATATAAAACCATGGGAATGTAATTATCAAATAGTCGGAAACAAAGTAGAACAAAGCAAGTTAACAAGAACAAATTTGGAAATATAGGCCAGAAGTCAATATGTTGGCCTAAAATGAATCTATTTTATTTTTACCTTAGTTTATATATTCACTAGTATGGTAAACTAAATGTGAGGCAGGCAGGAAGTTGCTCACAAAGCCTTTAGAAAGAATCTCTGTCTCTTATCTTTGAAGAGAGTTGACAAATAGGAAGAAAATTAGATGCCAATGAAATTAACAGAGTGTTAACATAAAATTAATTATTCTATGAAGAGTAGTTACATCAGGAGTCAGGACATACATTCCAGTCATTCCTAGTACATGGAAAATTCCCTTCAGTTTTCAAGCCAGAGGACTAATTTCTACACAAAAGCTGGCAAATTTTTATGTAACTTATAGACAAAAAGAAACCTACTTTTTACTGTGTGTGTGTGTGTGTGTGTGTGTGTGTGTGTGTGTGTATGTGTGTGTGTGTCCCTGGCTCTGTTTTTCTATGGAAAAGAAGGGCTAACAGTTAAATAATATGGCAAAGGAAGATAAATAGAATTTAAGGATATCTTTAGGATACTGGGATTGTCCCTAGTTTTACCTTTAAGGAAAAGCAAAAAGAAAAGCTGGAATTGCTTTTTCAGCAAGAAGTATTCCAAAAGGGGTAAATTCTCAGTCAAATGGCAACATTTGATAAAGTGATTATTCCCACTTTTTGTAACACTCTTCATTTGGTCTCCAAAAGACCACAGTCTGCTTAAAAACAAAATAAAAAACAAAAACAAAAACTTCATTCTCCATCCTCAATCTCATTTGATAGCTTCTTCCACATCCTTCAAAGGCTAATTTGCTGTAGTGTTCCATCATCTGACTTACTTCCTAAATGAACTTATCTAATCAATCAATGTATGTACCGTTTTAAAGATAATAACTTCAAAATTTATCTTTCCATCCTTGATCGAGAGATCCTGGACCTCAGAGCCAAATACCCACTGCCTACTCAGCCTATTTAAATACATGACTAGTAGGCACCCAAATTTCACATTTTGAAAGCAGACCCCTCAATTGTGTCCTAAACTCATTATTTCCCAGTTTATCCAACTATGAGTATAAGACCATATGCCTAGTTGCTGTCACCAAAACCTAAGAACTATCCTTAAATCCTCTTATTCTTTTATATCTCATAAATAACCCATCAACATTGTTTTTTAACCTTAATCTATCAGTTGACCAACTTCGCCTGTCATTAGTCACCATCGTTTCTCACTTAGCTTGCTATGGTCGCTTCCTAATCACATTAGTCATTCAATTTCCTCTCTTGACCCCCTAGATGGACATCTCACATAGCTGCTAGAGTGATCTTTTAAATTTAATTATGCTGTAATCATGGTCAAAATCGTGTCATTTAAAATAAACTCACTCTCCTTATGTTAGTCAGTTGAGCTGTACTTGAATGTACCACTGCCAACCTCTCTGTCTCCCTTATTTCTTCTACCCTAGAAACCTGTCCTTCCTGTTTCAAGGAATATGCCAAGTATGTTCTAACGTCAGTACATTTTTATTTGTCTTTCTCGTGGCCTGGAAGGCTTCCTTTAGTTCATCACATAATTCAGACCCTTATTTCTTTCAGGCTCTCTGCAAATGGTGTCCTCCCCAGAGAGGCCATCTCTGACACCCCAGTCCAAAATAGTCCCTGTATCGCTTCTTCATCTCTGATCACTTGTCTTGCTTTTACTTTTCTTAACAGCCCTCATTGCCCCCTTGTACGTACCTTGGTTTTGCTGCCCCCCATACTGCCACCACAATACATCCCTGGCAGTAAGTTCTGTGGGGTCAGAGATTTCATCTGTCTTGCTCACTGCTATACCCAAAGTACATATAAATACCTCCTGATATATAATAAGAAATTTAAAATATTTGTTCATTTTTTAAGTAGGCTCCACGCCCAACACGGGACATGAACTCATGACCCTGAGATCAAGACATGGGCAGAGATGTAGAATAGGACACTTAACTGACTGAGCCACACAGGTGCTCCTAAAATACTTATTAAGTGGATGAATGAATAAACTGTGGGCACATTCCCCACCCTGTAGTATGTGTAATAATAAGAAAGACACTAATTTTCTCAAGGGATTGAAATAGATTTTTAGGGAGCCATCAAAAATAGATAACATTCCCTAGTGCTGTATATGATTTGTAAAATCATTTTGTACTTTGTACTATACCGGTGAGAAGGAACAACCCACTGCTTGTTAAGTACTTGGCACTTTGCAGAGGTCATTTCATATAATTATTACAATAATTCAGATAAGTTATGATATTATCTCTATTTTGAGGAGAGTGTGTGTGTATTTCTGTGAATTCGAGATCCTGACAGTTGAGTACTATATAAACTTAAAAGGCACCTTCTTTCTCTCTCGTTTTATTAGAGTAGCAATGAGTGATTTAATTCAGATAATCCCAAGAAAATAAGACTAATTGATCTTATCAAACTGAGTTAAAGCTATTAAACTGGCACAGGTGGCAGGATTTTTTAAAAAAATATTTTGCTTTCTATAATAAACCACATAATAGAGCGCTCTTTTATAAATGGGGGAAATTAATAATTACAAAAGCAGGAAAGATGTGTGTCACATCAGCAAACATTGCATATAATAAAATCTTCACCTATAATGCCAAAAAAGATAGGATGCCATGTTTATACAAGTCAGTGTCTTTAAAAAGAGTTATTTGACATCAACAATCTTGTTACACCTAAATGGGAAATTAGAAGAGGTGAACTAATGAACTTTCATAGCATGCACATATGTTTATTAAAAGTGGTAAAATAATGAGCTAATTTTGATATCATACACATATTTAGGGATTTATATTAGTATATGTGTATACACTGTGTGTATGCAGGCCCACACTCCTTCGCACATACACAGGTTTCTATACATATTTTTAAGTCATTTGTTTCCCTTCATTTTCTCTGCTTATTGCCAAAATATATATTTAAATATTTTCCTTCAACTATAACCACCATCTAATTCTGAATACATTTTTTTTTTACTCTCTTCTCTACCTCTGAATTCCTTTCCACTACTTTGCCAGTATCTGTGTCTACACCTGCTGCTTGACCATCTGACATAGCCACCAGTCATTTCTTTTACCCTTTTAATTCTATTTTCTTTCTCCCACACTTCTTCCCTGGCAAAGTCTTCTCTTCTTTATTCTCATTATTCAACTGGATTTCATGTTTGCATTGAATAAAAAGTTATTCACTAATAAGCCAAGCAGATCAAAAAGTTCATTGTGTTTTAATTTTAGAGTCAATTATTTGAATCTTGTGGGGTGGTTCAAGTGGAAAGGAGCAAAAGAAAACATAAGCAGGTTTCAGCAGAGGGTTCACAGTGTCAGTATAATATATTATTGCAATCTTTTCATGATAGAGAGTGTGTTGTCATGAGCACCCGTGTCTCGCAGCCAGGAAAAGCAGAGGGATGGTGCTGCCGTGAGGTAAATCAAGAGATAACAATAAAATTTTTCTGTTGCCTGGTGGAGGTGTTTAGGATGTGTTTTCTTTATATCTTCATCCGCCCCTAATTGAGGATGCTTTAAAATTGAATGACTAGCAGTCAAAACGTGTTTGCTTCAAGCTGAGAAGAAAAATGCTGGTGTCTCCGCTTCCAAACTGATTGCGCTTTGTACACAACTGACAGCTACAGTCACTTTGAGTGACTGATAAGTGGGAAGCTTTGCCACTTATCAAGGAATGCGGGCTGAAAAGAAAAGACTCGGGCCGTTTAGATGCTTTGGCATGTTCAAAATAACATCTTACATCAGTCAGACTCAGAAGCACTAAAAGACATTTAAAACGAAGTAATGTATATAGAAATGTGGTATATGTGTATGAAGAGAGACAAAAATTATTCAGCAAGCAAAGAGCTGCATGAGGGGGAAAGAGAAAGTGTTGTTGTTAGAGGTCAACATTTGCAAGATGAATCAATGGATAAATAATTTATACACACTATAATAAAATTTGCCCGTAATTTGAAATATCCACATTTAGAACCGCGTAACTGAAGAGTTCCACCATTATTTACATAAGCAGCTAGCTTTGACCAAACAGCTGCCTTGAAGCACCTGAACAATGAAAATATCATCCACTTTTTAGATAGTAATTTTTACCTTGAGGAAGAATTCCAATTTTCATTCCCTTTCTTCTTTGCTTGTGTCAATATTTAATACTTATAATATATCTTTAAAATATTCTATCTGATTTAAACAGCATGATTATATAATAAAATAAGATAGGGATATATTTCTTTTAAATTTTGAGACAATGTTAATGAAAGAATATACAGATTCACTGGACTGTAATTTCTACAAATAGGAACTTCTGAAAATGACAGGTTTCTTTTTTTTTTTTTACTCTGTTATTGGCCTATATGTTCAGTGCATGTATATCCTGCTTTAAATTTTCTAGGACATTCGTATTTTAAATATTTTGTCTGTCTAGTTACTTGTTCTTCTCTACTCTCTGGATCTTAGTAAGAGAGATACAGTAGATCCCGGTGAAATTAACCCTCTTGTGAATGACATCTATCTATTTAAATAGCTTGTTTCAGTTTGAAAACTCATAAATACGCTGTTGTTTGTTTGTTTTGTCAGGACATGTCCCAGTTTTAGATAAAGTCACAATAACCTTAACTGTGGTGAATTTAAGCTTCTTCTGCTTCAGGCTGTGTCCTGGCAGGTGAAACTTAATCCATCATATCTTAATTATTAAAGGAATGACAAACTGCATGGTCGAGGCATTACTTATGAAACCTGCAAATTATCTCACTCTTCTCAATTGCTGTAAGACTGGAGACTATTAGTGTTTGCATCATTGTAAAAACTTTTGGAACAGGAAAAAGAGTGTATTAGGACAGTATGGCCCTCAAACCGGTTTGTGAACTGCGGAAGTCCTTAATGAGATACGGAGCTTGCTAAATCTCCTTGAGTTCAGCTGCCATTCTTTTTCACTGCAGTACTTTCTTGGTGAAGAAAGCAGTTTGGTGGATTAATTACATCCTAGTACAAGCCCCTGACCTCATTGCAGGCCAACACGTTGAGGAGTATTAAATTAGAACTCTGTGATCAATAAAATAATTAATATAAAAATAGATTTTACAGATAACTTACTCCAGCTTTTTTTTTCTTTTGTAGAAAAGAAGATGTGGTCCTAAAATAATAAGAGTTATATCAAATTCCCACAAGATATTAGAGGCAGACCCTAGTCTCTTAGCCCTGGTTAATTATATCAAATAAATAAGGATCATAAGCACTCCTGAAAACAAAATAAACAGTAATTCTGCAGAGCCCATCAAATTGAGTTTGTTACTTTATCTGGGATTTGAAACAGATATTTAATCTTTTGCTAAAGAAATTTGGGGCAATATTTGAATGTTTCCATAGAAATTGTAAATGACATATCACTTAGGAGAGAACAATTAGGAAATGTTAATCACATTTTGATTCACTAAAATTATCTGTATCATTTTGGAAGGCATACATACAAAACTTTTTAAAACACTTATTTCACTGGTCTATGATCATCCCTATTTCTTAATGGCTATTTTTCCAAGGAGCTAGTATCTCCGATCCGTTTTAGATGAAAATTTATAATGACATATCATTAAGCTATAAACTAAATAAGGAAAAGAAAAAAATGATGTTCTGGTATGAAAATAATGTCTGATCTGCTTCTCCAAAAGAAGTATTCTTTTCATAAACAGTAGCTGAGGACCTTTCAAAGTAGAGCTAAAATATTTTAAAGAATCTTTTTGATTTCTAGGTGTTTTAAAAACCTAAAAAAGGAAATAGCAATTTTGGTAAAGGAAAATATTTTCTCATCATGCAATTGATATTTTTTTCTCCCACTATAAAATAATGTCCATTTCCCCAGCCTCTTTATTTAGGGTATTTGATATGCTCCTATTCTATCATGTATTGAAATCTTTATCTTGAAGTTCCATATTGTTTTAAAACACCCTTTTCGTGTTTCATTCTGTAACAAATTCTTTGTTCATGTAAGAGAATGGGAAAGCAAGATCTTTCTCTAAAATCTTTATCCCTTGAGACATTGAGTGAAGTCTTTTTTCTGATTTAAAAGGGCTGCTGTTCTTAAATGTATTACAAGCACAATCTTGAGTTCTACAAATACTTCTGTCAACACATCATTACTTTAAACTGTCTTCTCTTTAACCTATCTTGCTGTCTTCTGCTACCTCATATCTTTGTCTTTTTACATTTATATCCAGTTGCTGAAAACAACTTGTGACACAAACTCATTCCTAGACAACAGATAATTTCAGCAAGAATTAAGGAAAAAGAACACAATACAAATATTAACTATCTATCACATGTTTTTGTAAATACCTGCTTTAAAAAAGTTTACTATCCCAGTAGTATGAAAATACTAATAATCTTTTTAATCATGGGAGAGTCTTGTTTCTTATATTATTTTGTGAATCTCACCTCTCAAGTGGTATCATTATTATATTTTATATCTCTTACACAGCTATTCTAGGATACAGTGTTAATGCCCCTGGATGGCTCAGTTGGTTAAGCATCCGACCTTGGCTCAAGTCATGATCTCACGGTTTGTGTGTTTGAGCCCCATGCTGGGCTCTGTGCTTACAGCTCAGAGCCTGGAGCCTACTTCAGATTCTGTGTTTCACTCTCTCTGGCGTTCCCTCCCCTCTCTGTCTCTCTACAATAAATAAATGTTAAAAAAAATAATTAAAGAAAACCAAGATTACAGTATTTATGAAATGTGTTAAAGTTCTCAAATGCATGTGTGTTATCACTTTGCTCACTTAACAAAGATCATCAATGGCTTCTGATGCTAAGATATGATACTATCCTCATTGTACCTTCTTTTTCTGATTAAATCCTCAGAATTGTGGGGTTTTTTTTCTAAAATAGAATAGAGGTACTCTTCTCTATGCGTCTTGTTACCATATTCAGAACCACATGGAGTTAGAATTCTCTTTTAGCCTATCTCCTTCGTACATTTTTATTTAACAGCCATTTTCTGCCGTCTGTCTTTTTCTTTTTCTTTCATAAATAAATATTCAATTGATTTTCATCTTGAAACTTTGTCAAGGAAAATAGAAAAGAAATATTTTTTAAAACTCTCAAACTAAGTGTAATGTTTTGTGAGGTTTTTGATAGAGACTGATAATGTGATGGCATAGTACCTGGAAAATACAGACAGACTTGGAGAATCCAAAATTGTTTGAGTTTTCACAGGAAAAGGTGAAAGGATTAAATGTGGCTTGTGAAAACATTAGATTTTGCAACCATCCCAGTTCAATTTAGATTAACCTTCTGTGATATAATTCTGCCAAGTCCCTGAAATTATGGACCCTAAGATGTTGAACCTATTTGTCCAATCTCTTTTGCTAGATGTAAAGATTAGGATAGAAAGTTTGGTTATTTTTAAGGGTTTTACAGCCTCAGAATGAAACTGAAATGCCTACATAAAAGAATAATTCTTAATTTTTTCAACATATTTTCACTGAGACTATTCTAGAAAGCTCAAGGAATGTGTAGATCCCAAAATAATTACTCTGGCTCATTTTTTTGACTCACTCTGATTAGTGACTTCAGTAGCATTAAGAAGTGATAATACACTAAAGTTTTCATATGATTTTTTTATTTGAAATGTATGTTCCGTAAACACATTTATGGCTGGGTTCCTTTTAGTGGCTTATTTGCATAAAGATTAAAAAGTGAGAATATCTTGAACTTGGCATGTGTCTTGCATTTTAAAGTATTTTAAGGATGCTGATGACATGGTTATGAAATTTTAATTTTTTTTTTACTTAATAACAACCATTTTGACAATAGGGCAAATGTTATACCTTACCTGTTAAAATCTTAAAGGCAAAAACTTATCAAGGAAAATGTGCAAAGTTAGCTATCTTCTCTCAGTGCCATTGACTGTTCAGATTAATATAGTTATGAGACTTTCTTTCCTTAAGGTATTGCTTTAAATTAAAGGAGAAACAGAAAATAACCTGAGGATATGCTGCACTTATTTTATTACTACTTGTCCCTTCTCTCCACCTTGACCACTATTAAGTTTTATTCCATTCTGGCTGTGTTAAGCTGTACTAAATGTCAGTGGGATGTCTGCCCACATCATCTGTTATAATGATCTGCTCCTACTCATAGGGACTCATTCACTGAGGCTCTCTTTTTACAATCCGACATACCCACCTGCTTGCACAGGAAATATAATTCTCCCCTTATGCAATCCCGAGCTGGTCTTAATAAACGTGATGGTGAGAAATGCTACAGGCCTTTCTTTTCACAATGTAATAGCTTGCCACAAGTGAAAGAGCAGTAATTAAGAATACAAATGCTTATCATTGGCAGGTAGTTACTGAGGCAAAAGAAGAAAAAATCAAGACTGAGGATGGACTAAAATTTATGAAATATAGATTTTCTAAGTATTTTCATTTTTTAAGTTTTCTAAATATTTTTAATATGTAAGTAGTGATTCATAGCATTGTATATAACTAACACAACTGGAATTTTGTTGGCCTATTAAAGTTCAGTAAGAGCGTTTATATATCTTTATGCAGAGTATAAGGGACTGGAAAGCACTACCGTTAGGCAAAAATCAAATATCCCAGATATTCTGCTCAACTATAATGGATACATTCTTAACACCAATTAAACAATGCTCACATTAAAAAATATATATATATTTTTAATACTCTCCAAGTATATATTACTTGGAGAGAGAGAGATAGGGAGAAAGAGGGACAGAGGGAGAAAATGAATCCCAAGCAGGCTCCATGCTGTCTGCACAGACCCCAATGCAGGGCTCAATCTCATGAAACATGGGATCATGACCTGAGCTGAAATCAAGAGTCGGACGCTTAACTGACTGAGCCACCCAGTCCCCTACCCCGACCCCTCAGTGCTCACATTTTCTACTAAGATTTTCAGGAGTGGTGGAAAGAATCCAATGAGACAGCTTCATTTATTATAAATGTAAACTGAGGCAATAATTTTAGCTATTTCAAAGGTTTTTTTTAATGTTTATTTATTTTTGAGAGAGAGAAAGAGACAGAGCATGAGCAGGAGAGGGGCAGAAAGAGAGGGAGACAGAATCTGAAGCAGGCTCCAGGCTCCCAGCTGTCAGCACTGAGCCTGACACGGCGCTTGAACTCACAGTTGTCTGACAAAACCATTACCTACTCACAGGTTATTTTTTTTCTTTTCCTTTATTAGTAATAATGAACGCTTTTAGTATCTTTGTTGATTTACAGCTCTGAATTAACTTCGTCCTTAGTCAAATAGAATTCAGGCATTAGCATACTTTCTAAATCTTCCAAGTAATTAATTTGTAGGTAAACACACAAAATCATAAGGTTTACCAGAATTTTAGTGTCACAGTGGGTCACAGTATCTTCTGGCTGTAGCATAACTTAAGGTTCCTCCTTATCTTTGCATTAAAAATATTGGTAAACTTGAAAATACTAGAATCATCTGAATGAAGAATTTAAATCAAGTTTTAGGTATGGAAACATTATCAAGTCTCTGGAGACCAGGAAATAGTTAAACTATGTTTACTAGTGATAATCATGTTTGGATGATAGATAGTGAGCTTGAAGTTCTTTGTTAACTAACTTAACTATTCTTGGAGGCCAAATATTTCTTTGGAGAAATGACTACTCTTTCCTTTTAATACCACTTATTGGATTGTTGCTGCTTGCTTTACCACTGATATTTCTGTATGGAATTCATTCTTTAGAAAGGAGCATATGGGAGTAGTTGATTGCTTCAACACTGGCATCTTGCCTCCAGCTGTATCCAATAGCCTGGCATATCTGTATTTAGTGGATAACTACTAATGTTGTTATTGGTCATAAAAAGTGTTGAGGTACTTAGGGTAATAATGGGATCTCCGCAGAGTAGAAGCCAAAATATAATTTCTGTCTGACCTTTTAAATGTTACTGATTTATCATGTAATATAAAATTAATACGTTGCATTAGCCCCCCATTATCCATGGGCAGGACACTCTTAGACCCCCAGTGAATGCCTGAAACTGCAGATAGTACTCAGCCTACATGTACTACTTTTTTTCTACATACGCATACCTGTGATAAAGTTTGATCTACAAATTAGGCACAGTAAGAGATTAGCAACAAGAACCAATAATAAAATAGAACAATTATAACATTATACTGTAATAAAAGCTGTGTGAATGTGGTCTCTCTCTCTCAAAATATCTTCCTGTTTTGCACTTACCCTTCCTGTGATGTGAGATGATAAAATGCCAGATATACTTTTATAGAAAATGACATACAACTGTAGACATTGTTAAAAAATGACTTTTAGATATTTCTAACCTTAGTGGTAACTTACGGCACGAAAAGAGCCTGCTGCTACTGCCTTTACATTATACTGAATGATTTGGAAAATAAATTCATATGTTATATTCATACTATAGAATATTGTGTAGATACTAAAAAGAGGAAGGCTGAGCAAATTTATCAACCACAAAACATGACCAGTATATATTGTTAACTGACCAATGCTGGTCATAGAGCAAAATAATATGCTATTCATTCCAAAGAACTTGGAGAGAAAGAGAGAGCCTATCTGTCCTTAATTGTATTAGTGGAACGTAAAATGTGAAGAACAATGACATAATGCCACAGCATTGGTGATTGAGATAATAATAGAGCCAACACCCCAGAAATCTCCTGGGGCTGAATTAATGATGGTAGACTTTCTGGATCATTCAGGACTGACAAGAAATTCGAATATGTCAGTACCATATACTGGGGAAGCAAAACTTTAATGCCCTAGTTTTAGAACTGCTACTGTGTCATAGGCCTGCTGTAACAAACTCCCATAAACGTGGACGTTTATACCAACAAAATCTCTTTGCTCACGGTTGTGGAGGCCAGAGTGCATATCAGAATGGCAGCAGGGTTGGCTCCTTTGCAAGCCCTGAAAGTGAACCCACACCGTTGAATGCTAGCATCAATGCTAGCTGCCATTGAATGCCCAGCATCGTTTGGGTTCCATGGCATAGCTTCAGTCTCTACCTCCATTTTCATATCATCTTCTCCCCTATGTATCTGTGTGTCTCAAATATCTGTCTCCAGTCTCTAATAAGCACACCACTGTTTGGGATTAGGGTCCGAAGTAAATCCTGGATTATCTCATCTCTGGATCTTTGATTTATTACATCTACAAAAACCCTTATTCCAAATAAGTCTTTATTCACAGGTACCAGGGGTGTGAACTTGGCTGTATCTTTTGGGAGAACATAATCCAACTGATTATAGTTGTTAAAATTATTTACTCATTGTATTACAATTATTTTGATTATTAGATATCTTGAGAAAGTATTGAGAGAATGGGTACATGACATGCAGGGCACTGTCAGTACACAAAACTGCTTTCCATTCCACATAAATGGATGTTTCAACTTTTGTTCAAATCGCATAGTTGTTTTTCAGTGCAGCTGTCATTTGTGAAGACACAGTGTTTCCTTCAGTTGCTATAGTTGATAACACTCTGAATTTTTAGTGTCTGGGGACGTTGTTTGCATCTTGGTTCCTTCGCTTAGTGGTTGCCTACACGTAGAAAGCTTATTTACTCTTTTCAAGTTCCAAATTTATTCATTTGAAAATTCTGTGTCCTAGCCTGTGTAAAGTTCATAATTAATCATGGTTATTGTAATCCTCTGTTTCTTCCACATGGACTCTGGCTGCTTGGTTTGTCCTTAGGTTATAATCAATAGATGTTTCTTACAGCTTGACTCTAAGCATGTGGACATAGCCTAAGGGTCATCTGTACGTAATCCATATTTGTTCAGCTGACAAAATATGCACAAATTGCCTTCACCATTAAAAATTTTTAAAATACCAGTTTTACACATTGTTCATTGTTCTTATTATCATACACTAGACTCCTGACCATCTGGAAAAGAAATCATGTATCACTTTGGGGCTGTGTCTAATATGATACCAAAATATTTTATGAATTCTGTCAGATTTTTAAACAAGTGATCTTGATTGACTAAATTTTTATTGAGTTAACAGTGGTGGCTGTCGTACTGGCATTGATCTGACTTGATTATATCATGAGAGGTGTGCTGAAAATACCAAGAACCCTTCAGGCAGATAGAACATAGTTTAAATGGCTGCTTTGCTACTCGCTAGTGGTATGACCTGAACAATTGATTCACTCTCTTCATTTCTAAAATAAAGATATCCTTAGTTCAGGTTTCTTATGATCATTAGAAGTAAATTAAAGCATGAAGTTAGTGCCCAGCTAACAAGATGTGCTGAATAAATGGCAGTTAAAATATTAATACCATCTATGTGACAAAGAGAATGAAGATAAGAAGTGAATTTCCAATGAAATTATTTGGTTTATGTCATTTTGAAGTAAGAGCTAGGATTTGTCTTACTGTGTTAGGACGATTACATTATCAATATAATATTTTAAAGGCTTCCAGTTCTGTTTTTCCAATTGCAATTACTTCATGTTCCTGTTAACATTTTTCCGTTCAGTTTTGTTGACATATAGCTAATATTCCGTCTTATGTTTTATAAACTATGTCAAATTGGTCAGCATATTTTTTCCTCACATGCATTTATATAGAGAAATATATCCAAATGCATCATAAATATGATTTTAATCACAAATCTAGTTATGAAATAATGCAGTTTTGCCTCAAAGATCAATTGAAGATGTGTGCCAACATTGTTAATTTGTTAGAAATACATATGCAAATGCATTTTTTTGTATATAAACACAATACACACACTTTCACACACACATACACTTTGTTTCCTATATTTTAAAGTTTGACAATACTATACCAAAACCAAAACACAAAGTATGTTTAGTAAACATTAATTGACGGTGCTAAGTTTAAAATTGTGTGAAGATATTTTAACTGTGTTGTGTGATGTACATTGTGAATCATAGTTTATTTTCTATTAAGGAGATACACACCTTTAACAGAATTTTCTTAAAGTGACACATGATGTAAATTCACATTTTTAAAGTAAACATGACAGAGTGGCAGTGACTCTGAAAATAAAGTACTTCTGCTTTTGTTATGAAGGTAGTAAATATGCAGTTAAGAGAAGGTGCAACTACACACTTGTTCATTTCTTATTTCAAGGACCCGCTGAACTAACTGGTAGGTCTGTGTTGAAAATGGTTTCTGTTATCATACAATGCACTGAACATACACCCGGCAAAACTCTGTACCACATATAACAACCTATTTGTCTAATCCAATAAAGAACTTTTTTTTCCACTTCATTTATCAGTGGGTGAGAGAGTGAGAGTGTGTATGTGTGTGTGCCTGTGTGTAACTTCATATCCTGTAATAAAGCCAGGTATTTTGAGTAAGTGACTTTGTCCATCAAAGTACTATAGAAATAATATTTTTCAGAAAAATAGGTCTTCCTATTACCAGAACTATAGGAGAAAAAGTTAAAACATTCCAGTCTTTCTTAGCTTCAAACTGTTGAAATATTGAACCAGGCAAAAGTTCATTTAAAATTTATTACTACTAATAAAAATACAGTCAATATTGTGCTATAATACAAGTTTCAAAACTCATCTACTTTTCCATGTCAAGCTTATTTACAAAATATTACATGACTATATTGATACTAGAGGGACTCAATATTTTCCATACTGGTTTAGTCATCTCCTTATATATAGATTACAGACACAGAAACATCAGACACTATTCACAACTTCTAAATGAGTAGAAGTATCATTCCATTAGGAATCTTATTTAAATTAGTGATGTGAGAGTAATGTCCTTATTCTCTAATGCTTATACTATCTATATTCCTACTGGAGTAGAATTGAAGTTACTTTCTTAGGATTTTTGTCTCTATTAGTGTACTTCTTAGGACACCTGAACCATGGAGTTACTGCCACTTAAATACATTTTGCAGTTTATTTGCAAACCCAAGGGTCGGGGTTCACTAGAAGATACTTCTGTATTAGTCTTCTGAAAGGAGTCCTAAACCCATTATGTTTACTCCCAACCTCATACTTTGTGGGAAGTAGTTCTGGAGTTAGCAATGAAATGGCTCTTACTTTTAGTCAACGTAACAAACTTCCAGCTCTGTGAAATGATTTCCATGATGATGGTATATGTTGAAATGGAATGTGATATATGTGATAAGTAGACCATGTATTAATAATCTGTCACTCAAATATCAATCATAGTTATATCAAGAAGTTCTAGTTTTATAAATTTGTGGTCTAGATATAGCTAATGATAATTATCTCCAGTCTCCTAATCATTCACCTTCAAAAACTTGAATATATTTTTGACTTCTTCCTCCTCACATCCCCCTTTTTATAACGTTGCAGCTGTATAGATTTGTCTTCATGATATCCCTCATGTGTTTTCTTTCCTGTCTCAAATTCAAGTTCTCATTTTGCTCATCCCTGCAATGGCAACCTAACTGTTCTCTCTAACTCTAGCAGCTTTACTCTCCAATTGCCTTGTTGTAATTCTATCAGATCAGTCAGTCTTTTAAGGAATAACTTTCTTAATGTATGTTTATGGCTTACTCAAAATCTTTGATAGCTCCTAGTTGCTTACAAGAATAAATGGTTCCCTATAGCCTGTCATTCAAAACCCTCTCCCATTTGGTGCTACCTTACTTTTCTGTTTGTTTTCTCTCATTTCCTTTTATGAATTTGATGATCCAATTATCTCAACTATTCTGTTCTTCAATAAAGATATCAATAAAATTAAAAGTCCCAGCTTCCTCATCTATAAGAGGCATATATAGATAATAAAACATATTTCTAAAACTGTGCTGCTTTAATCAAATCAAGGGTCTTTACAGTTCACAACATTTTCAAATTCATTTTTGAGAATTTGTATATGTGCAAATTAATTTTTCAGCTGATGTCTTAAGAACAATTAAATAGGTGTCTATTTTGAAACGTAAGTATCATTATGCTAAAAAATGTTTACAAAATAAAAATGTGATCTTAAAATGAATGAATGGACAGTTAGTTATTTTAATTTTAGACTTAAAAAAGAAGTCCAAAGCTAAAAATTCAGGCTACGAATGTGAAATGATCCTACAGATTATGAGACTTTAAAAATAGTTAAGTTGGGGGCACCTGGGTGGCTCAGTCCATTAAGCATCCAACTTCGTCTCAAGTCATGATCTCACAGTTTGTGGGTTCGAGCCCCGCGTCGGGCTCTGTGCTGACTGCCAGCTCAGAGCCTCTAGCCTGCTTCAGATTCTGTGTCTCCCTCCTTCTCTGACCCTCCCCTGTTCACGCTGTCTCTCTCTCTCAAAAATAAATAAAACATTAAAAAATGTTTTAAATAAATAAAAAGTTAAGTTGTAGCACAGAATTATTGTTTTCTGTATATTCTACTCTTCAGTTTTTCATGATGCAATGTTTCATGGCATTGTACCCTCCCTGTAGCTTAGCTATCACCTTGCACATTTAGTCTAACTCATGCTCCTGAACCCTAGACCAATTCATGCAGGGTAGCCAGGACTAAGGGGCTCAACAGTCAGGAATTTCTGTTGCTTGCTTTGGTGTTTAGAAGTTTGCTTAGGGGTGCCTTGGTGGCTCAGCCAGTTAAGCATGTGACTCTCAGTTTCGGCTCAGGTCATGATCTCACGATTTCGTGAGTTCCAGCCCCATATCAGGCTGTGAGCTGATGGTACCAAGCCTGATTTGGATTCTCTTTCTCTCTCTCTCCCCCTCTCTCTCTGCCCCTACCTTACTCACCCTATCTCTGTCTCTCTCAAAATAAACAAATAAACCTAAAATAAAACAAAGAAATTAGTTTAAAAGTCCAGTTCCTATGCTGGTCCTCTCTTGATATCTAGTGCCTGCTAAAGATTGAGTGACCTAAACCACCAGCCTAAAACAAAGTAAACCTCTCAAAGAGCCATGGATGCCAAGGCAATGAATAGTCTTTTTTTTTTAAGGCTAGTGAGAAAGTCAGGGTGATAGCTAAGGCAATACTTTCAAGAGAATAAAAATCTAAATCCAGTCCTCTAACCCTACATAAGTTAGTTTTAATTATTTATTTCATAACTGCACATATGGGAAATCTAGCTTCTATTACTGGGCATTTGGGCATTACAGAGAATTTTTTGAAACCATAAACTAAGTTATGTATTTTAAATATGGATTACAGTCTGAAGTGTGATTTGTAACTATATAAGCTGTAGATTACATAGATATGGGTACATTCTCTATCCCATTCTGAAACAATTTCAAATATATTTATTAATTATATTAGATTAGGGCTAAAATATCATAAAATCTACTGATACACTGGTAGTTTATATTGGTATACAATGCTAAGGAAACACTTTATTAAGTATAAAAATTCCCAACTGTTAATTGTTTTTAGGCTTTAAAACAGAATTTCATCCAATAGGAAATTTTTAAATACTATTTATTTGAACTTCTTTATATGGACTCTGTATGAAAAGTGTAGCCGTGTTGTAAATACATGTGTTTTTTCTTAATACCAAAAATACTCAGAAAACTTGTCCTTGTAGAATTTAATTTTGTTCACTTAGCCAGAGATATCATCTGGTGCGATATATTTTGTCCTCTGTGGTAGAGACTTTCTGATATTTTATTTGTTCTAGTTTTGTTTTAAACTTCGCAGGGCCAGGCATTAGACATGCTTTCATTTTAAGTTAGTCCATGCTACCCAATGCTGTAAGAATCTATCTGTATAACTAGATGGAATTTATCCAGCAATTGATGAAATATCTTATTCGTGGGACTTATGTGCACTCTAATAACAATGTGGTCTTTGGTTTCAATAGTGTGTATAAGTACTAAACATAATATTTCATAAGAGAGCCAGTAATTGGGAAAGATTGTCAAATGGATGTAATTTGTACTCCTTTATCTACTTTTATGGCTGACTCATATTGTTTTTTTCCCTCTTTGCTTTTGTTTACTATATTCCAAATTGTTTTTAAACTGTTACACAAGGGATTATGTCCCTTGGGAATGGTCCATTACATTTTGAATATCAGTGCCATTCCAAGTTATTTCAACCATGGCATTAATCTCACTTAAAGCAATAAAAGGCAAATAGTGGTAAGAGGCAAGATGCATAAAGCATTACTTTAAACAGTTAAAAAAAAAAAGATGTTAAATGTTCTCTTTCTAGGAGCTCCCGCAGCTCTTGATACGGTCTGTGTGCAACTGAGCAAGAGAAAAGTAGCAGTGGGATTATTAGTGGAGAGAGAAGCTTACAAGGAACATGAAAAGGGAACCGCTTCACATTCTGGCTCCTTTCTTCCTACATGCGGTTAAAAAGAGAGAATCATTTAAAGGAGCTCCTGTAGAACTCCCTTTTATTGGTTTCTTTTCTTACGTAAAGTTACCAACAGGTTCATTCATAAGGTGATCTTGAAGGTTGTTTCACTGTCACTGAGCCACAGTTAAGGTGGTTTGTAAAGGGTACCACCCAAGTATAAAGATGCCTGGTAGGAAAATAAGGCCTTTATACAAAAAGAGCAGCAGCCCATCAGATCTTTGCTTTTCAAACCAGGCAGGTTCCCCCTCAGAAAGATTAATTACAGTCAGGTTGAGAGGATAGCCTTGCTCTGTGTGTGCATGTGTGTGTGTGTGTGTGTGTGTGTGTGTGTGTGTGTGTGTGTGTTTTCCCCTCTAACATTAGAAAGATAAAGGGTGTGATTAGTGTGCACAAAGCTTCTGATCAAACCAGCTCAGAGGTTTGTGACAGGAGGTTCAAACACTTTATGGATCACTGGTGCTGACAGGTAGATCACACAGGCCTTAAACAGATGTTTAGTGAGGAGATGAATGTGTGAGATCTCAAACACGCAGTGCTCTTTGACTTGGCCACTTTAGTCTGTGAAGTATTAAACATTGCTAAAGAAACCTACTCCTCTAAAAAGGTTGAAAAAGGTACTAACAAGCTTCCATTAAATTTCAGCTTTTATTATCAAGACTTAATATGGCTTAGAGTTTGAAGTTGCCGAACTTTCTGCAAGAATTGATGAATATGTCCACACTCTGTCTTATACTATGAAATGCTTATTAACGAGTTTAGGAGTGTTCTGCCTCATGCCCTGACTTTCAGAAGTTTAGTTGGAATACGTAGAATGTTCAAGGTAAATTAAATTTAGCCCCAACCCAGAATGTTCAAGGAATATGTTTTTTATATTCTGAATATAAAATTTTGAGTTAGTATTGGATGAAAAACTTTCTGAAAATATACTAAACCTATATACTTAACAGAATTTCAAAAATGTACATTATTAATATTTTTACAAGTGTATACAGTAAGAAATGCTATGAATGGTTTCACTTTCCTTCTTTGTCAAGAGGGAAAATGTAGAGTATGTATGTGTTTATACATGTGTATATATCTCAGAGATAAATATATAATATCAATTATTTTAGCATTTTATTGCTATCACCGAGGAATGTAGACTTGAGATTTCTGACACTTGTAGCAATATGTCTTGCTGGTGTTAACAACTTTGCTAGGTATGTTATAAATTGTCTTTACATTGTTATTGTAGAATCATACAAATAGCATACAAAGTGATCATAAAATAATAATACAAAAAATTGAAAGGGAATATTCAACTGGTCTTGGCATTTTTAATACTTTAAAGCAATGACATGTTGAGAATACCCTTGCAAATTCTTACTTTTTTATATGATTGGCAAAATCAGAGAGAAGAATTGATTCTGCATATTTTGTACTAGAAAGTGCACTTTGTCATTACAAATTGACAGTTTTTCAACTCGTTCAATATTAAATTGAAGTCCAGCAAAATATAGCTGTCAGTCTTATCACTGCTAATAGAAACATTAGTGAACCAGTAGATCTAATAGTTTGCTGTTAGAAAGATCAGTGAATTGTAGGTACATGAAATTTGTAATTTCATATGAATATGTATGTGAAAGCATTTTAAAACTAATAAAAACTATACAGATGCAAACTATTAAAAAGAAGGATGAAAAAGGTAAAGATGAAGAAAAGGAGCAGAATAGTAACATTTTAATGGAAAGAGTCATGTAGTTCTATTTACCGTTATTTATTACAGTTTTTTTTTTACTGCCTCCCAGAAATCCCGTTATATGAATTCCCTTCCCCCACTTCCCCAGTGCATTTATAGTTGGATCTTCAAAATCATCGATAATCCAAAAGTGTCTCCTACATTTAACCACTACTTGCTGAAGATAACAGGTGCAAGATTCTGTTAACCCTCACAGACAATGAAAGGGTGGATAGGATGCAGCCCTTGTTCTTGAGAGGTTTAGATTTAGTGGCAAAAATACTTAATAGGATTGGAACTCAAAATTGTTTTTAAGTATGCACCATATCATGGTGTGTGTGTGTGAGAGAAAAAGAGAGAGAAAGAGCCCACTTTCTGTGCGTGCATGTATGCCTGTTTCCCATGAAGCCTTTGAAATATCACTCGAATATTTCATAGTAAAAATTACTTTGTCCCCTAACTTAGCTTGTCCAAATCTATGCTAAATTTCAGTCACCTTGAAGGATCCATCCCATTGCAGTTGAATTCTTAGTGTCTGGCATGTCAGACAGGAAACAGTTTTACCTCATCTCATTCTCTGTCCTTCAGCATTTTATTCGCTGATTTTTTGTTTCCTTTTCTTAAAAAAAAAAAATAAAGACGTGAAAGTTGTTTGTAAGCAACTTTCACAATTATTTCTTACCCAGAGTGTGGGACTGCCTGTTTGAATGTTTCCAAGAAAGTATTGTTCTTATGTGACAACAGGTCAGAAAGACTCTGCATTAATTACACTAACATATGGTTATTAACAGATTCTAGCTCAGGGAGCAATACTTTACAATGTTATCTTCCACATAGTCAGATGTTAGCCATATTGTCAGTGCTGGCAGCTATTGTTTCACTCATTTACTTCACAGAGCTAATTACTCCCTAATAATAACTTTACCTTGGAGTTTTTCACTTGCTTGTGCCAGCAAACCTGTTCACACTACATATGCTAATTATTGGCACTTATTCATTATGTTAAGATAGCTTTAAGTTCAAGCTGTGCAGCCTGGCTTTCGGTATGGAGCCAGCTGGCTGCAAAGTTCCACCTTTTTTTACTAAAGTCATTAAAAGTTTTAATATGGGCCCATCTTGTTCTCTTTACAAGATTCAGTCTTTCAGGAATTCAAATGAATGTGCAGTTACCCATGGACAATTACAAATTATAATAAGAAGGTTGTTGGTTGCTGTGAGAAATTCTCAAAGCTTGCACTCACTGTGGCCTTAGATTAGAAAAGATGAGTGAATTCTTTTACATTTAAACTGTATGGTCACTTTATCTATTTGATTACTCCATACACAAACATACATGCATGGACACACAGACACAGAGACATGTACGCATGTGCACACACATGCATTTGGCTCATTTTCCTTCAGATTAAGTCTAACTCACTGATGGTATTTAATTGATGTATGTCTAAATAATAAAGAATCTGGAATTTTACTGTTTGTGTAACATCCTTTCTCAAGTTTTTGTTTTTTTTTTTCCTCTTATCATTTGAAGAGATTTAGGGATTATTGCCAGGGCCAAAGACTGTCCTTGAACTCTATTCAGGATTCCCATTGATATCAGCAGGAGTTAATATTTAAGTGTTGTTTCAGTCAAAGTAAAATATGGTTCCTCTAGTTTTAATGAACAAATAGCTTCATTTGGTTCACATCCAAATATAATTAGTAACTACTACCACTTAATTAAATAACCCAACTTTGATGCATTTGAATCAAAATGGATTTGACCTTTTTTAGGTGGTAACTTTGAGGAGGAATCTTTTGAGACCTAGAAATGAAAATATACTCAGGCATAAACTCTGTCTAAAATGATTTTTTATCTTAAAAAGATAACTTTTAATAGGTTGAACCTTCTGATCTTTGTCTTTGATACAATAAGTCTCCTTAAGTTTTATATTATTCATGTTATAACATAGGCACAAAACATAGGAATCCTGAATATATAAGAGCTTCATAAAGTCTGGTAGAGACATGCACTATTACATGTAAAATGGAGAATTAGACAGTATGAATCTGTTTCAACCAGGCCAAAAGCAAGAGACTTGGGTTATGCATTAAGCTTGTCTTCCATGAGGTAAGTCTTTCTTCCCTTTTTTTCACCTGAAATTATTTTGTTATGTAGTAACTTGCTACTAGAATACTCACGGGTGTTCATTTTAGTCTAAGAAATGCCAGTCACCAAGTTTTGGTATTTAAAAAAAATTGATATAAGTTACTATGTGTCGGGGTTGAGGAAGGATTATTTGATGACACAGAATTAGAACAGAAATGGAAGAGAATGTAGAATTCTTTTGGTTTCTATGTAGTTGGAGTTCCCTGGGAGTAGTGGCAATCATTGCAGAGAACCAATACCAATTACTAGGATGTTGAGAAAGGTGTTCCATGTTCATACCAATCCATCCTTGCTGGAGAGCCTAAGAATGTTTTCACTGGCATATAATCTCTATTACAAGTCTGGTTGACATTTTAAATAATTATATGATATTATGGTTGACTGAAGAGAAACAGGTAGTTAGTGTTGAGGGAATTCATAATTAGTTGCCGGTTCAAAATATACACGAGTTGGGAAATAAAGACTGTATTTCGGTTTAATATTATGTTTATAAAGATTAACAATTGACCTGTTTAACTTTTTAGCTTAAGAGCTCTCCATTGCTATTTTCATGCTGGAGAGAGAGAAAATTTAGAGAAGGGAGTAATGGGTAATGGTCTTTTTTTTTTTTTTTCTTGAAAGAAAGAGAGACAGAGAGAGCTGGGAAGGGGCAGAGAGAGAGAGGAGGACACAGAATCCGAAACAGGCTCCAGGCTCTGAGCTGTCAGTACAGAGCCCAGTGTGGGGCTTGAACCCATGAACTGTGAGATCATGACAGATGCTTAACTGACTGACCCACCCAGGCACCCCGAAGGGAGTAACGGTCTTAAACAATAACACAAGATTGAGCTGCAACTTGAGAAAAGGATGCTTTTTATTTAATAAGATGTTCAAGATTCTCTAAAATTCTAATTGAATTTGTTATTTCTACTGAAAACTATTAGGGTGCTTTGATTGTGCTAGGTCTTTGTGAGGTTGCTGTGCCCATGTATTGGCACATACTGAACATGACTATATTTTCTTTCCAGACATCTTTTCCTTAAACAATTATTTGTGTATGGTGAAATTACAGATCAAACAACTGAAAGTAGCTTGACAAAAGTGGTAAAGTTTGAATATTTAAATCACTGACTTCTCCATAAAAAGTTATAAGACTGGGATAGGTATCTTTCCATTTGAGGCTTTTGAAACTTCTATTAGGTATAAACCTAACAAAAAGATTTTAATGATATGGGTGCCTGGGTGGTCTAATAGGTTTATCATCTGCTTCTTTTTAAAAGTTATATGTATATATTATTTATTAATATTTATATTTTAATAATATATGTTTAATATTTTTCATTTATTTATTTTTGACAGAGAAAGAGAGAGAGGGAGAAGAATGGAGGAGGGCCGAAGAGAGAGGGAGACAGAGGATCTGAACCAGGGTCTGCACTGACAGCAGTGAGTCCGATGTGAGGCTCAAATTCATGAACCCTGAGATCATAACCTGAGCTGAAGGTAGAGAGCATCTGATTCTTGATTTCAGTTCATGTCATGATCTCTGGGTCATGGGATCCAAGCCGCATTGGGCTCAGTACTGAATGTGGAGCCTGTTAAAGATTCTCTCTCTCCCTGTCCCTCCATCTCTCTCCCCACTCACACTCTCTCTCTCTCTCAAATAAAAAAAAAATTTTTTTAATCATTTAATTCTACATAGGTAGCCACAGTAGACTAAGAAAGAACTCATTTGAGTTCTTCTGTATTTTCTGAGTAATCTAGTTTCATGCTTTTTTGTTTGGCTTGAATAATTTTGTCAACTTGATTCTTCTCTACATATTTATAGAAACCATTAAAGTGTTCTCCACTTCAGAAAGGGAAAAGGTTCAATTATTCTTTACCCTCTCTCTTGTTCTTTAATGTTCAAAATTGCAGTGGCCAACCACCCAAGGCAAGGACTATTTTGGAGTCCTTACAACCAAGAATATATGTTCAACTTTTGCTCCCATCAACCCATTCATCCTGAATTGTGGGGCTTTTACCGGTGGCTATTTGAATGAACAAGTGATCAACGGCTCTTCATGCTCTATCCAAATTATTTTTGGAAAAAAATATTTTAATGCATTTCTGCTCTTATTAATTTATAGGAAAATCTCAAGAAATAAATATAAAAAAGAAAAATCTTTTAGATGAATTTAGAACACAGACAGCTGCACTATAAGCTAACATAAAAGTTGGGCTTCTCCCTGGGTTAAATCCAATACCAACATTAGGATCAGAGAATAAGCTTTGGATCACGTATGAGATGGTGAAGCTTAGTCTGAGAACTTCCTTATTAAGCTTAGGCTAACTTACAACCATAGTAACAATATGAAACAAGAGTGCTGAAATCCTTAGAAAGAAAAAAAAATCTCACTCAAATTTATGTCCACTGTGTGTCAGTAACAGAAACTTTGTTCCACATTCTTTTCAATACGAGATCAGTCTTTGGGGCCTGCCAGTCTAATGATGGAAGGGAAGAGGTTATAGCAGAAGTATGTAAGGGCCCTTAAAGTTTTGCTAGAAGTAGTACCCATTATTCTTTCTCATATTTTATGAACCAAAGCAAGTCACATGGCCATGACCACTATGGGTGGTAAGAAATGTAAAATCTTCCTGAAGTGACCCTGTGATTAGGACATCACCTATTTTTAAAATAAACTCTACCTACCATAGGGCCTTAGTTGTTCAGTAGTGTCCCTGAAAACTTAACAAAATCAAATACTCTCTGGAGGAAAATATCTCTAATTTAGTTTCTCAAAGTTCCCACAAACTAAGATCAAAGAAAATAGATTCAATTTAAGAATCACAGAATACACAAAGAAGCAATCTGTAAAGAATAAACATCAGCAGCAATACTGAAGTATTTAGCCCTTCCACCCTAAGAGCCTCAGATTTAGTAAGTATTATATACACAGTATAAAATAAGTATGCATGAAATGCTTATGGAAGTAAGTGATAAAATCAAAAAACAATAAGCATCAAAACCTCAAAATATAACAAGAATATATGAAAAAGAACTCAACGGAAATGAAAACTGTAAGGGTTGGCATTAGAAATTCAGTAAGGGGTGGGGAGGCGCGCCTGGGTGGCTTAGTCGGTTAAGCGTCCGACTTTCACTTAGGTCATGATCTCGCGGTTCGTGGGTTCGAGCCCCGCATCGGGCTCTGTGCTGACTGCCAGCTCAGAGCCTGGAGCCTGTTTCAGTCTGTGACTCCCTCTCTCTCTGACCCTCCCCTGCTCATTCTCTCTTTCTCTCCGTCTCCTAGAAATAAATAAAAATATTAAAAAAAAAAAAATTCAGTAAAGGGAAAGCTCTTGACTTCTCCTTCCAAGGGCCAGATTAACCATCTCGCCTTTAAACAACTAGAAAATCAGGCCTAATATATGAAACAAAAGTATTCAGACATTGGACAGTAGGAGGCACAGTTTTCCCTGAGGGACGCACAACAGGTGAAGAGAGCCCAGTGTGTGCTGGCAGTTCCCTGGCTGGACGAGGAGGACCCCGGGTACAGTCTGGCATTCCTTCTGAGTTAATGAGACAGCCAGGGTTCAAGAATAGCGAGCCAGGTAAAAATGCATTTGCAGAATAGTGGACTGGGGAAGATAGCTTTGCATAGAGAGAGGGAGAAAAAAGAGAGAGAAAGACAGACTGACTCTTAACTCTCCGCAAATCTGCAGTTTTTTGATAAGGTCATTACTGAATAGTGAGTGATCATTGCATATGTATGTAAACTACTGAAGCCAGGTAAAAAGTACCTTTGGAAAAGCACTGACATAAATTATAATCCCAGTTCTCACATGGGACTAGGAATATTTTGTGGTTTTACCAGCTAAAAATGGAGAGATTCCTAACACACAAGACATTAGTCTGAGCCTTCAAGAAGGATATTACCTTCATAGTAGAACCAATTTAATTTTAGGCTGATAGCTACTGTAAACCTGACTTTAAAAAAAAAAAAGAAAGAGTAAGAATTGAAAGGATCAAACTGCTTCCATGTTAGTAGAAAACATCCTAGAATAAATCCCCTCAAATAAAGAGATTGCAAAATAAATAAATAAATAAATAAAAGACAAAATTCAAAATATCTGTCATCCAGTCAAAATTTAGTATGCATGTGAAGACTCAATAAAACAGAACACATAATGAGGAGAAAAATCAATCAGTAAAAACCAAACCCAAAGTAGCACAGATGTTAGAATTAGTAGACAAAGATGTTGAAACAACCATTACAAATGCACCCCATATGTTCAGGAGCATGATGAAGCAATTAATGGAAGATGCAAAAAAGAAGATAGAAAGTATAATTTCTTAGATGAAAAATATACTGAATGGGATTAGAAACTGCAGAAGATAAGATTAGTGCACTTAAAGACATAGTAATAGACACTATTCAGAAATAAAACAGAGAAAAAAGATTGATAAAAAAAAAAAAGAGTATCCGAGAGCTAGGTTATAGGATCAAGGGAGGCAGAGAAAATATTTGAGGGATAATGTCCAAAAATTTTCACTATCTTTTTTAAACTATAGACTTATGTATCAAAGAGCCTCAGTGAACCCCAAGCAGAGGAAACATGATCAAATTGCTGAAAAGCAATAACAAGAAGGAAACCTTAAAACAGCCAGAGATAAATGATACATTCCCTGCAGTGGAAGTAAATTGCTGAAAGGTTTTTTTTATATTTTATATTAAGTAGTATAACATTGTTGGAAGTAGACTTTGATAAATAGGTATGTGTAAATCATGGAACACCCCTAAAATAAAACAGAAGAAAACAAAAAGAAATATCTAATAAGCCAATAACAGATAAAAAGGAATCATAAAAATACTCAGCAAAGAGTACATGAGCAAAGAGTACATGAAATTAAATAGAAGACTGCAAGATTGTAGCTTTGTTCCTAATCATGTTATTAGTCACATTAAATGTAAATGATCTAGGTAAACTACTTAAAATTCAGAGATTGTCGTATTAGTCTTTTTAAAAAATAAAAGCAAGACTCATCTTTACATTGTCTGCAGGAAACCAGTTTATATTTTTTTCATTTTTTAATGTTTTATTTATTTCTGAGAGAGAGAGAGACAGCATGAGCAGGGGAGGGTCAGAGAGAGAGAGAGATACAGAATCTGAAACAGGCTCCAGGCTCTGAGCTAGCTGTCAGCACAGAGCCTGACGCGGGCCTTGAACCCACGAACCCTGAGATCATGACCTGAGCCAAAATCAGACACTTAACCGACTGAGCCACCCAGGCACCCCAGGAAACCACTTTAAATATAAAGATAGAGGCTAAATCAAAGGATTAGGAAAAGACACGCCAAGGTAACACTAATGAAAAACTGTAATGGCTATTATAATATAAAGTAGATTTCAGAGCAAAGAGTATCAGGAATATTGAGATTCATTTCATAATGATAATGTGGTCAGTTCCTCAAATAAATGTAAAAATGCTAAATGTTTGTCTTCCTAATAACAGAGTTTCAAATCTATGAGATAAATTTTAAAATTGAAAGGAAAAAATTACAAATCTATAATTATAGTTAGACTGTTCATAATTCTCTAAATATTTAAAGAAAAATTGGAAAATTAAAAAGAGCCAAGCATTAATATTCATCAAGCTGACCTAAATGACATTCATAGAGCCCTCCCCCTAACAAGATCAGAATAATTATTTGTTTAATGTACACATGGAAAATTAAGCAAGAAGATCATATTCTGGATCATTAAAGCCCTCAGTAAAGTTAAAAGGATTGAAATAATTTAAAATATGTTATCTGATCACAGTGGAATTAAATCAGGAATCAATAAGCAAAGAATGTCTAGAAAAATCCATTATTTGGAAACTAACACTCTTATAAACAACCCAGCGGTCAAAGAAGATACACAAAAAATGAGAAAATGTTTAAAGTGAATGAAATGAAATCATCAAAAATGCAAAACTTGTGATACAGAGCCAAAGCAATTCTTAGAGGGAAATGTGTAATATCAAATGTTTATGTAGAAAAATAGATGCCTGAGTGGGCGCCTGGATAGTCAGTCAGTTAAATGTCCGACTTTGGCTCAGGTAGTGATCTAGCGGTTCACAAGTTTGAGCCCGAGTCAGGCTCTGAGAAGACAGCTCAGAGCCTAGAACCTGCTTCAGACTCTGTTTCCCTCTCACTCTGCCCATTTCCCACTTGTGCTCTGTCTCTCTCTTTCTCTCAAAAATAAATAAACATTTAAAAAATTAAGAAAAAATAATAAGCTTCCACCTTAAGAACCTGGGAAGAGAATAAAGAAAATTAAATCCAAAGTATCCAGCAGAAAGGAAAAACTAAAGAGTAGCACTTACTGAAATGTAAAGTGGAAAAATGATAGGTAAACATGAATTAAAAGTTTGGTTCTTTGAGGTTACAAAGTCGATAAACTCTAGCTAAACTACTGAAGAAAGGGGCACCTGAGCACCTGTCTGTTAAGCCTCTGACTGTTGATTTTGCTCAGTCATGATCTCAGGGTTCTTGAAATCAAGCCCAGTGTTTGCTCTGTGCTGACAGCATGGAGTCCACTTGGGATTCTCTCTCCCTCTCTCTCTTCCCCTCCCCTACTCTCTCTCTCTCTCTCTCTCTCTCATCTGTATCTCTATCTCTCACTCATTCTCTCTCAAAATAAATAAATGAACATTAAAAAAATAAACCGAGGGAAAAAAGTAGAAACAAATTAGAAATATCAGAAACTATAAAAGACATCTCTGCAGAGTCTATAGACAGTAAAATGGTACCAAGGAGCTCTTATGAAAAATTCTGTGCCCACAAATTTGAAAATTTAGAGGCAAAAGACGGACTCATTGAAAACTTACTCAGAAAGACATACATACCCTGAATATATCTACAGTATTAAAGAGATTGAATTTTCAGCTAAAATTTTTCCCACAAAGAAAATTCCAGCCCAAGACTGCTAAACTGTACCAAATATGAACAGACACTTCTCCAAAGAGGACATCCAGATGGCCAACAGACACATGAAACGATGCTCAGCATCGCTCCTCATCAGGGAAATACAAATCAAAACCACACTGAGATACCACCTCACGCCAGTCAGAGTGGCTAAAATGAGCAAATCAGAGAACTCTAGATGCTGGCGAGGATGTGGAGAAACGGGCACCCTCTTGCACTGTTGGTGGGAATGTAAACTGGTACAGCCCCTCTGGAAAACAGTGTGGAGGTTCCTAAGGAAACTAACAATAGAACTCCCCTATGACCCAGCAATAGCACTGCTAGGAATTTACCCAAGGGATACAGAAATGCTGATGCATAGGAGCACATGTACCCCAATGTTCATAGCAGCACTCTCCACAATAGCTAAAACATGGAAGAGCCTAAGTGTCCATCAACAGACGAATGGATCAAGAAGATGTGGTTTATCTATGCCATGGAATACTACATGGCAATGAGAAACAATGAAATCTGGCCATGTGTAGCAACATGGATGGACCTTGAGGGTGTTATGCTGAGCGAAATAAGTCAGGCAGAGAAGGACAAATATCATATGTGTGCACGTATAGGAGGATTAGGAGGAGCTTAACAGAGGACCAAAGGGGAGAAGAAGGGCGGAAATGGTGGGAGAAAGGGGGAGAGGCAAACCATGAGAGACTCTTGAATGCTGACAAAAACTGAGGACTGGTGGATGTGGGGGGGAGGAGGGTGGGCATGGAGGAGGGCACTTGTGGGGATGAGCACTGGGTGTTATGTGGAAACTAATTTGACAATAAACTATTTGTAAAAAATAAAAAAATAAAAAAATAAAAAAAAAAAAGAAATAAAAAGTAATGCCAATTCTATACCAACTCTTTGGGAAAGTGGAAGAGGAAATAATTTTCCAAAATTAAATGAAGATAATGTAAAGGAAAGAAATCTAGATCAGTATTCTTCATAAATGTAGATGTAAAATTCCTTATAATTTTGCAAACTGAATCTAGCAATATTTTTAAAGTAGAGCATATTAGGGGCACCTGGGTGGCTTAGTCGGTTGAGCGTCCGACTTTCGCTTAGGTCATGATCTCGCGATTCGTGGGTTCGAGCCCCGCGTCGGGCTCTGTGCTGACTGCCAGCTCAGAGCCTGGAGCCTGTTTCAGTCTGTGACTCCCTCTCTCTCTGACCCTCCCCTGCTCATACTGTCTCTCTCTCTCTCTCTCTCTCTCTCTCTCCTAGAAATAAATAAAACATAAAAAAAATAAAAAAAATAAAGTAGAGCATATTAGGATGATATGGTGTTTTTAGGAGGAATGCAAATTTGGTCTATCATCCTAAAATAAATTAAGGTAATTTTCCAGATTAGTAAAATAATTACCTATTATAAATTTATTATCAATAGAGTAATTATCCTAATAGAAGCAGAAAAATCATTTCACAAACTTCAACACCTCAGCACCTATTGATAACAAAGTCATCTCAGCAAATTAGGGATTGAATAACATTTTCTCAAGTGTATGATTTCTACTCTTATATAAAATGTTATTAAGTTTTTCCACCGTAAGATTGACCACTCTTAATAGTTTTATTCATTATTTTACTGGAGGTCCAATCCTTTAGCGCTATAAGTCAACAAAAATAAATAAAAGGCATGTAGATTGGGAAGGAATAAAATAAATTGTATTTATCTACCAATAACACATTCATCATCTGTGGAAAATCCTAAGGAATCTATTGAAAAGATAGTAGTGAATTTAGCAAGGACATAGGATATAATCAATGTATCCAGTCCTAGAAACAAGGTATTAAACATAGAAATATGTAAAAATCATTTAAAATTTTGTCAAAAAATTAAATACTTGGGGATATATTTGAGAAAATATATTCAGGCCTGTATGATGGAAACTACAAAACTTGCTGACTAAATAGATACATGCCACCGTCATTCTTTTGAAGACTCAATTCTTTCAATATGTTCTTCGTAAATTTATCAGTAGATTTGATATCATCTGAATCCAAATCTTCCTTTTGTCATAATTCATAAGGCTATTCTAAAATTATTAGAAACATTGAAATCATTTCTTAAGAAGATGAACAAAGTTGGAAGATTCACACTTGTCTGGCTTACTTTTCAAGCTATGCTAATCAATACATTGTGATATTGGCATAATGACAGATTTATAGGTCACTAAAACAGAATAGAGAATTCAGAGATATGTACACAAATGATCTTCAACTGATTCTTTTTTTTTTCTCCAATTCATTTTTGATAGAGGTGTCCAAGCAATTCATTGGTAAAAAAAATAATCCTTTTAAACAAATGGTGCAGGGACAATTGGATATTCATATATAAACAAAGGTATCAATTATTCTCTCACCCATGTACAAAAACTAATTGAAAATAGATCTGTAGATGTAAATATAAGAGATAACAAACCATAAACTCTCCAGAAAACACAGAATTATTTTAGTGACCTTAGGTTAAGCCAAAATTACTAAATAGCAACCCCAAAAAGGACTCACTATAAAAGAAAAAAATGGGGGCGTCTGAGTGGCCCAGTTGCTAAAGCATACAACTTTGGCTCCAGTCATGACTCCCAGTTGTACGTTCACAACTGATGTAAGCCTCACATCAGACTGGAGTGCAAAACCTGGAGCCTGCTTCAGATTCTGGGTCTCTTTCTTTCTCTCTATCCCTCCTCTGACTGTCTCTGTCTCTGTCTCTGTCTGTCTCTCTCTCTCTCTCCCAAAAATAGACATTAAAAAAGTGTAAAAGAAAGAAGTGATAATAAGATGGCCTTCTTCAATGATAAAACCTTTTGCTGACTTTTTAGCAGTATAAAGAAAATGAAAATGTAAATGACTGGCAGAAAATTTTTGCAAAATATATATCCAAGAGAAGACTTGTGTTCAAAATAAAACAAGATCTCTTTAGACAAAACACAGAAGTAGCTCAATAAAAATGGCCAAAGAATGGAACAAACTCTTAACCTAAGAAGAAATAAGGATGACAGAGAAACATATGAAAATGTGCTCATTATCAGTCTTTAGTGAGATGCAAATTAAAACCACAAGCGGATTACCTGTATACACACAAAAATAGCTAAAATAAAAGACTGAACCATACTACAGGTAGAAGGACTGAGGAGAAACAAAAGCTCTCATAAATTGCTAGTGGGAATTCAGAATGGCATAGTGAATAGAATGTTTGAAGATCAAAGAATGAAAAAGAAAGACATACTAGACAAACACCAATCTAGAGAAAGCTAAGGAGCTATATCAGTATCTGAAAAAAATAGACTTTAATCCAGAAAGAATTACTAGGGAGATAAAGGGTTTCTATGTACTGATAGAAGGTTTAATTCACCAGGAAGACATTACCCTTCTAAACTTGAATGCATCTAATCAAATATTCTCCAATTTTACAAAGCAAAACTGATTGAACTACAGGGAGAAATTGTGAAATAGATCATTATTGTGGACCAGTGTATAAATGCCGCTCTCTATTATTGGGAGGCTAAGTAGATACAATGTTACTAAAGGTATAGAATATTTAGGAAAAAATGAAAACCATAGTCTAATAGAAATTTTTAGAACCCTACATTTAATATTTAGAGGATATCCTTAAACATTTAAATATATTTTTTAAAAATTTGTTATTGACTAGGTCTTAAAACATGTCTCAACAATTATTATAGAATGGGGTATCAAAAATGTTTATTCACAATTTATGTAATTAACTTAGCTATAACAGAAATATAATAATTATAAATAAACTCCAAATATTTGGAAAGTATAAACAATATTTTAAATAATCTATAGGCAAAGAAGGAATTTGAAGGTGTGGGGAATTTGTGCAAGGAAACTGAAACATTCTCAGAACTTATTGGTAAGAACTTTAATTTCTCAAGTTTTGGCAGATAGCTGAAAATAGTGCCTTCTGTTTAATATCAATTTCTTATGTATCAAGCTATATAGATAATTAAGTTACTATCCACTTAAGAAGCTAAGATAGACTAAATGTAAAAAAAATGGAAGGGATAATAAGTGCTAGAGTAATTAATGAACTAAAAATCAAATATATAATGCAGAAGATCAGTGGAGCAAAAATATTTTTTTATTTGAACATATTTATAAAATAGACAAATTTTTACTGAGACTCTTTGCTAAACAAACCAAAAAGACAATAAATAGTGTCTAAGGATCTTATATATAACAGTGACTATAGCTGATAACACTATATTATATACGTGAAATTTGCACTTATATAATACACACACATGCAACACACACATAGACAAAGTTAAATATATGACGTAATGAATGTGTTAGTTAAATTAGGGGGTATCCTTTCACAATGCATAGGTATATCAAGTGTATTTTGTATACTTTCAATATCTTAACCTTTTTATTTGTCAATTATACCTGACTAACCTGAAAAATACAAAAGTAAATAATGCAAATAATTTTAAAAAGATATAAATTGAGCTATGGAAGAGGTTAAAAATATAACCATAAAACACTGAATATTTTTTTCTAATATTTCCTTAAATAAAAAAGTGGATAAATTCTTAGGAAAAGGAAAAAAATAAAATTTACACCTGGTGGCTCAGTTGGTTGAGTGTCTGACTTAGGCTCAGGTCATAATCTTATGATTCATGGGTTTGAGCTCCGCATCAGGTTCATTGCTGTCAGTGCAGATCCTGCTTCTGATTCTCTGTTTCACTCCCTCAACTCCTCCCCCACTCACACTCTCTCAAAAATAAATAAAACATTTGAAGAAAAAAAAAAAGAAATAGGAAACCTTACTGGTTTTATAACCATTAAATCAATTTACTTCACGGCTTAAAATCTTCCCGCAAAGAAACACTAAGCCCAAAGTATTTTACACATCAGTTCTGCCAAATAGTCCAAGATCAGTCCATTCCAGTTGTATACTTTTTTTTAGACAAAAGAAAATGAGGGCCTACTTACTAACTTGTTCTCTGATTCAGTATACTAAATACTAACTTGACTAAAACCAGTTAACTTTTTGAGAAGAGAAAATTATGTTCTATGTAACACTTTTGGAGGCTAGAATTGTGACAATCTAAGTAAGACAAAACATAATAGTGTTTGATAGTGTGACATAAAAAAGTTCCAAAATTGCCACCTTGTTGTTTCGTGCCCATAACTTTACGCAAAGTCACTTCAACACCCTCCTTTCCTCCTTGCCTTTGACCTAGCTCCCTCTCCAAATTGTTCTTCCCATTTCTCCCAATTTGATCTCCCTAAAGATAGTCTCTACTGTACTTGAAACTTTGATTTTGATTGGTTCCTCTGGACTTTGAGCTGGGTCCTTAAAATACTCAGACCAGTTGATAAACAGAAAATTAGATTAGTAATTGTAATTCAGTGTATGGTGAGTGTAACAGTGTGAAAGTATGTTCCCTTCACACAGGATGGGAAGGGGTGGGGGTGAGGAGTGCAGGAGAGGAAAAACCATGATTTAGAAACTAAGGAAGATTCGCTAGAGTAAATCAATCACCCTGAGCTGAATGGTAAAAGATGAGTACAAGTGAGTTAGTTAAAAGAGGCGGGGGGGAACCATTTCAGTCAGAATGACTAAAAGGACAAAGCTACTGAGATATTGGCAACACCAGGTGGTGGGCGTGGGGGGGGGTGTTGGTGTATGTAGGGAACTGAGTCTTCAGAAGCACAGAAGGAGGCAGGCAGGAAGTAAGGTAGGTGGAGGGAGTTAGGTCAAGGCTACACTACAGGTTGAGGAATTGGTGCTTTACACTCAGGAGAGAGTATTATTGAGGAGTTTTAAGATGGAGAGGTTTGCGTTTAGGTACACCCAGTGGCTGAATAGAAACCAGTTTTAAGGGGTGCCTGGGTGGCGTAGTCGGTTAAGCATCTGACTTTCGCTTGGGTCATGATCTCGCGGTTCGTGGGTTCGAGCCCCGCGTCGGGCTCTGTGCTGACTGCCAGCTCAGAGCCTGGAGCCTGTTTCAGTCTGTGACTCCCTCTCTCTCTGACCCTCCCCTGCTCACGCTGTCTCTCTCTCTCTCTCTCTCTCTCTCTCTCTCCTAGAAATAAATAAAAAATATTAAAAAGAAAAAAAAGAAACCAGTTTTAAAACCTATACATAGTGGGAGAAAGATGAAGATAATTTAAATTATAACATTGGGAAAAGGTAGGAATAAAGAGTAGGGGACTTGGTCATAAATAGTTATCAACTTGGTAATTGATTAGGCCATATCTTTTTCATCTCATTGTTTAACAATGGCATATGAGGCAACAAAAATAAATTATTAAATGTACAATAGAGTGAATGAATGAAAGACTGTGTTTTTATATGCATTACATTGAATGAAGGGATAGAATTTGACTGTCAATTCTGGCATATTTCATAGCCAAAGATGAACTTCTTTTATATACTACAATATGACCTGTCTCTCAACCACGTTTTTAAATTGTAATTCAGTGTGATGAATGAAAGAGTGCAGATATGTTCCATCCTGGAACTGGGAAGAGACAGAGGCATGTATAAAGAATTAGGGGCCAGGGAAGTCTTCCTGGAGGAAGTAAAACCTGCGCTGAATGTTAATTGTTGAGTAGGACTTAGTAAAATTAACCAGTGACCCAATTTGAGACAGTGATTACATGAGTTGGAAGCAGATTCTGTAAGGAAAGGGTCTAAACTCAGTTTTATTCGTATTGAATTTGAAATCCTTGTAAAATATACAATAACCAACATGAAATTGGATGCATATGTATGAATATTAAAATGCATTTCCTCCAGATCGCCTCAATGCTAACATTGTGCTTCAAGTATATCTTTTTTAATTGAATGCACCTCTCAGTACAGGAGATTATTTACCTGCCTCTAAGATATACTTCAAAATCCTTTATTCCTTATTCTTATCTCATATTTTCCTGTCCTCTGTGTCTCTCCTTAGCAATGCCTCTTCCTTTTCCTTACTTCCTTAATCTTATCAGAACAAAGCTTGAATGGTATATGAGGTGATGTATATGATGTGTATTATTGGCAGATGGGATAAAAACTTACAACCTGGATGACATGATAGAGAATGCCCTCATTATGTTTTATCTGGCAATAAATGCATAGAAATAGATAAGAAGAGGTGGTCAGAACTACAGAGATTGAAATTGAATGCAAACAACCTAGGTGAATTAGAGATGGACTGTCAATAGAAATGAAAGTGTCTGTGTGGAGGGGAAAGTGAAAAGTAATTCTTGAATGCTAATCTATGAATGGAGCATAACAGAAGCGACCCTGAGCCACCGAAGATAGCAAGCTAGGCAGCAGATAACCATCAAGTTCCTCAGTTTCTTTAAAACTTGATGTTGAAGACATGTAGTACAGTACAACCTAATTAATAATATACAATAATATACTTGCAGGGCACCTGGGTGGCTCAATCGGTTAAGCATCCACCTTCAGCTCAGGTCATGATCTCACGGTTTGTGAGTTTGAGCCCCACGTCGGGCTCTGTGCCGACAGCTAAGAGCTTGGAGCCTGTTTCAGATTCTGTGTGTCTCTCTTTCTACTCCTCCCCCGGCTCACTCTGCTTACTCTCTTTCTCTCTCAAAATTAAATAAACATGGGGGCGCCTGGGTGGCTTAGTCGGTTAAGCGTCCGACTTTCGCTTGGGTCATGATCTCGCGATTCGTGGGTTCGAGCCCCGCGTCAGGCTCTGTGCTGACTGCCAGCTCAGAGCCTGGAGCCTGTTTCAGTCTGTGTCTCCCTCTCTCTCTGACCCTCCCCTGCTCACACTGTCTCTCTATCTCTCTCTCCTAGAAATAAATAAAAACATTTAAAAAAAAATTAAATAAACGTTAAAATATTTTAAAAAATATATGCAACTTGGATGTCTGAAACAAACTCCTCTGTGTCAATTTACTTATACTTGTAGGAGAATGCTATGTAGCTGGTCTGGCTGTAGAGGAGACAACAGAATACTTATGCGTTAGGATAGTTAAAGAAATTAGATCTAAATGGCCTGGAAAAAAGGATATCAATATTGACTTAACAACAAAGGTCAAATATATGAAAGAGCAGTTTCAGTTTACATGGAGAGGAAAACAAAAGAAAATGAGCTTGTACTATGGCTTAGGGTTTTCTCTCAGGTAACAGTTTTCCGAAAGAGATGATTATGAAATATTGGAATATGACGGGAAAATTGTACACACTTTCCTGAACTTTAAATGAAAAGAATATACTCTCATCTATTTATGCATGCAACAAACATTTATTGAACATCTACTATTTCAGATAGTCCTACCTCAGTGGTAAAGATAAAATTGTAAACAAGAGATATGCAATCCTTGCCCCAGAGACCTTACAGCTAGTGAGTATATATATTATTTGCATGATTGAGTATATTGAGATGTATTTTTGAGTTAATGGTGGAATTACTCACATTAGCACGGCAAATATGAGACCCAACTGATACCAGTTAGTTAGGCAGTATGTAGTAGATGATCTCTGATAACTTGGTAAACTACTGGAAAGTAAGTAAAGGGAGAGGAAAAGTGAGTCATGAGAAACCACTAGTTATATAGACTCATGAGACCATTCATGTACCTTTATTGCCACTCCCATTTTGTCATTTAAAAATGTTTATTATTGTTATGCAGTCATATGAATCTAATGAAGTTAGTTTACAATGAAAAAGTTACTGTGTTGCTTATATAAAAATCACTTGAGTAAAATGTAAGATTTGTAATGTTTCCAATACTGAGAGTATATCAAAACTGTTTGATTAACTGGAGATGTTACTTCCTGATTATTTAATGACACAGTATAGTTGGAAGCTTATCATTAATGTTGTCACATGTCTAAAAAATAATTTTCTAAGTGCAGCTCCGAGGTGACTAAATATCACATTATAACTGAGATGAGAACTATATCATTGTATTGTTAAATTGGTGATGTCAGGCCATTCTACTTCACAGCCCCAAAGGACCATATAAAAGGCTTTTGCAAGCAAGATGTAACTACAGCAGCAGCCAAACAGATCTATAGAAAGACTTTGTATGTGTGGGACGGAAGGTCCAGCTGTTCTTGAAGGATTATCAGGTTTTAATGGAAAGCACAGATGGAACCAATACTATTGTCTAGAGTATTCTAGGGCAGAGGCTAATATGTGAAAGGTGATCAGTGGCAGGCCGATTGTAACACAAAACAAAACTTTTTTGTTAAGATGAAAAAAACGTGATCCAGTATACTACCCCGTAACACTATTTCAGAGGAAATCGTCCCCAGTGTTTTATTTTAGTCATTGTAGAGATGGTCATATGTGGTGTGCAGCTATAAGCGGTTCTCTGAATTATTAGAGACTGAGCCCATTATTCTTGGTGTTTAGGCAGTTTTACTGGATATGGACCATTGCAATCATATAAGCTCTCTATTGTGTGACTACTAATTTAAAGTGGTACCATCCGCCAGCCACAGCACCCATGGCTTCTGTGAGTGAATGACTCATGTTGAAAAACAGACTGAATACGTAGTCTAAAATTTATTGCTTGAGAGTTTAGATATATTTAAAATTCTATGAATTCCTCGTCAAAAATTTAGCTAGTTTAGATCAATGAAAATGTTGTTGCTTTTAGAATCACTTCATCCAAAAACAGTGCTTTTTTTTTTTAAAGAAATACTGTCATTTCCATGCTAAGTTTAATACTGGAGATAGATATATATCTATAAAACTTCCAAAGATTGCTGGTTGTTGCCATGCATTTAAGAAGCTCTAGTAATTTTTCATTATAACTTTTATTTTGCCTTAGGGTCACAAAAATCTACCATGAAAAAAAATGCTATTATTTCTTAGTTACCATACACATAGGCCTAGAGGCTTCTTTGAGGTTAAGTGGCATTACAATGACTGATACCTACTGATAGTATATATAAAAATATGTAAATGTCATATGCTGTCTCATTGAATAGTTATCTTTGCACATACCCAATACCAAACAGTAAAGAATATCTTCAGTAACAAATTGAGTTTACAATGGTTCGTGTGCAACTTGACACTGAACACCCACAAAAGGCCTTCTTTTTTCTTTTTTTTTTTAATATTTTTTTTTTATTTATTTCTAGGAGAGAGAGAGAGAGAGACAGCGTGAGCAGGGGAGGGTCAGAGAGAGAGGGAGTCACAGACTGAAACAGGCTCCAGGCTCTGAGCTGGCAGTCAGCACAGAGCCCGACGCGGGGCTCGAACCCATGAACCGCGAGATCATGACCTAAGTGAAAGTCGGACGTTCAACCGACTACGCCACCCAGGCGCCCCAAAAGGCCCTCTTTCTTCACAAAGGCTGCCTGTCCACAGAAATGATTTTTTAAATGTTTCTAGAATTTGTTTGAATAGAAAAGCACGTGGACACAGCGAACTACGTCTTATTTGGTGTTATTGTCTCCTCCAGTTTCCTAGAGTAAATCTATCTCTTTTCACAATTTTTCCTACTCCCTATCAATAAAAAATAAATTCTCAGCAGCATAATGTAATCCTGAGGACAGCAGAAAGGAACTCCCCTTTCTGCTACTGTCCTTTTCGAAGGAAAAACTGAACAGGTAATCAACTGCAGTGTTACAGGATAAAGAAAAGATATGTCATATGCTTCTCTTAAAAGAGAATTTGTATTTCTGTGAAAGCAATTGATATTTGAATCATTTCCTAGTTTTCTTTTGAATAATTAAAATCAGTTTGAGAGCCCAGTATTTGCGAAGTTTGAATGGCATTAGAGAGTCGCCAATTGGCATTGTCTGGTAGTTCTACTATTTGTTTCAGTTTTGAGTTGGGGAATATTTTTGTATTCTGGGAGAAGCTGTTCTAAAATATGTCATCCATTTCACATTTTCCCTTCTTAAGCTGATATTTTTATGCAATACAGAAATAAATAAATAAAACACTCACTGTGGCTACAGGATGGTCATAATATCGGAAAATTGGCCCTCTGCCAAATTAACCAGGAAGTGGCAAGGATATAGCCAATTTTTTTTTCATTCTGAATTTAATATCTGGCTCATTTGTAAGCATAAATTTTGCACTAAGTTGAGTTATTTTCATTCAGAAGAACCTGATACTATTTTGGCATTCTTTTTTTATAGACTGTGCTCTGCTCTACAAATGTTTGCTCTCTAATTATAGCTCACTTCAATACCTGGATTAAAGAATTAGAAATTATACCAGGGGCTTATATATTATATTGTACATGGATTTTATGCCCAGGAAAAAGCAATTCCGTGACTATCGTATAGAAGATGTTGGGCTTGACATTTTAGTGAGTGTAAAGACTCTAGGTTAGAATAGGCCTGTGTATTATTACAAGTTACATTCTATGTGACACCATAATGATTGAGCACATGATTCAATTCATCAGACATAATAGTCTTCACTATATTATCTCTATTATTAGATTTTGGTATTGAGTATTAACAGCACAAGAAAGTGTTTCCAGATTTTGTTGACAGGATCTCATGGGGTCCACAGAGATCCTCCAAGGAATACCTGGGGTTGAGATCATACTATTTACAGGGAAAGAGGAGCTGGTGGGTGTGGGTGAGCCCAAGTCTCCAAGGCAAGCTCTCATCATCTGACCTGTACGCTAGATTTGTCTGGAACAAAGATTTCTGTTACTTGAAAAAATATTTGACCCCAGTGTGTTTAAGGTTCTCCCTGTAGACTAACACAATTCAGGAGTGAATGATCTCAGCGTAAAGAACCCTTTGTCAGTATGGTATTTCACTACAGTATTATTTGCTTACTCAAATATATTAAGACACAATTAAAAATTTTAAGTTGCCAGAATTGTCAAGTCTTCTTTTGTCTTCATTTCTTACTAAAAGGGTTATCTTTATGTTTGAGCCTTTTTCTAGTTTTCAGGGCATTTTTGCCATAAATTAGGATGTTTCTAACCACGAAGTTATAATTTCTCTGCCCTCTTTCCTGCCCATTTTTTAAAGTAAAAGTGGGAGCATAAAAAGAAATCATAAATAAAACATAGAACGAAACTAGAGAAAAGAACACTGAGAGAGAAAAGGAACCCTTTTTCTTTGAGGATAGCCTATTTTCATCCACTACTACCCTTACTACTCACTGACCCAATTCACCATTGACTGCTTTGTCTGTCAGTACCTTCCAAGACCTGTGCAGTATGGTACAGAGCTAATGTAATAGTTTTCTGTGCCCATGAGAAATAGTCAAGGGACAGGACAATTTCATTGTACATATATTTTTACACAGGTGCATAAATCATTTGATGATCTATTTCTAAATCGTTTTGAATTGATAAGCTTTGACCCTGACTTTTTGGTTCTGATCAAGTAAAATTAATATTGAACAAAATAATACAAAGAGAACCTTAATAGCCATGATTATATAAAATCACCTCCATTTCTATTTTAAAAATTAAAATTTGGAATGAAGGTTGACATTCAGCGACTTACACAGTTAGGAAATAATGTGATTTCAGTGAGATGAAAGAAGGCTTTACCATCACGTTATGCACCATAGGCTAGCTGGAAGGAAGAGTTCTAAACTTATACTTTTGAGTTTGCTATTCTTTGCATTAACTATCATTATATTAAATGCTTTTTTAAAGTACATTTATCTATAGGTCTGTGTTTCCAGATGCACAAAAATCTCAATGTGTTTTTAAAAAATATGCAAATGTGTAATTAGAAGAACTGAACAAACAGCAAGTCCATAAAGGAAAACCTACAATTTGTCATTTTCATTAGGACAGATATCTGAAAGATCCTGAAAAGAAGCACAGAGCAGAGCAATACTAGAAAGTTTCAGCCGATCTGGTAGCTGCCTTTATGTAAGACAATAGATCTTGTGAATATTCCTCTTTCTTTCCAGGCAGCTAGCTAGTCTGGTTAACCGAAATTGTTGAGTAATTGTTCTGTGGTTGAGAACAAAATGCTGAATTAAACTGTTCCCAGCACAATAATTGTGTGATTATAGCATTTATGTTGCTGGCCAAAGGAACAGTCATTAGGTTTGGAAGACTTACCAAAACCACAAGTACAAAAAAAAAAAAATGCAAATCACATGTAAATTGCTGTTTAATACCTATAGTGGCTTAGAAGTGGAAGTAAGAGTAGAGCACATTTCTAGTTGAAAGAGATGAACCTGGGAATCTTGATTATATGTATTTAGTATATAACACTCAAACTACAATGTTGAAAATGCATTTTCTTTGTACTTTTTCCCTTTTCTATACTGCATATATTCTTGGACACACATTTCTTTCTTTCACACACACCCTTCCCCTTTTTTCCAGCGCTGGTCTCATCTTTCTTAACCCCCTTGTTAACTTCAGTATTTTTAACTCTGTTAAAATGAAAACTGTCTGCCTGAAAACTTTGTTTTTCTTTTATTTTTCCCCTACTCAGAATTATGTGGTGAAAAGAACTCATGAACCAATGGGGTGTTAGGGCTAGTACAGGGAAAGATTTAATAAGAAAACTGTCAGCAAATACATACAAAATGTCAAGTAAAAATGAGTTGAAATACTATTATTTCTTTTCATTTTGAACTATTGTACTTTCTGTTGCTGATAAATGCACGTACTAAAACATTGGTGTGTTTTTGTTTTTGTTTTTTTTCTCCTGTTATTGCATTCTTCCAGGTGAACCATTTACAGACTGAAATCCCCCTGTGATGGGGATCAGGTCTTGCTCAATACATGTGTAGTATTGAGACCCACATGTAAGCCTCAGGAGCAGCACTATGTGGGCAATATTAATCGTGTTAAGACTAGTAAGTGAAAACCTGTAGTTTTGCAAGATGAATGACCTAATAAGAATGGGTGATAGATTCACCCATAACTGGGTCAGTTATGAACTTGATTCAAGGATGTGATTGGACATTTTTACAAATGTTCTCAGGATTCTGGTACATTTCATTTTATCTTTAAAAATACACGATGAAATAAATCCAAGAAAAATCCCACTAGCAGTGAGGACAGTCTCACATACAAGGCAGAATAACTGAAATGTTGAAAAAATCTTTGCTCTGCATCTCGGCTTCTGTAATCAGAAATATGTTTAACACAAAGATTTATACCAACATTAAGGCTTATGTTTACTTCCTATCGACTTGCATATGACATTGGAGAATTTACTTCCTTTATAAACGCTACCTCAATAATTATTTCATATTAACTCTTATGAACTATTTTATATTGCTATAAATATGGTTGTGATATACATCAAAACATGCTATTATAGCTTTTATACCTGTATCATGCATGTTTTTATTTGAAAAGTGTGTTGAGCTCAAGAAGTCAGTTAAAAAATGGGCATTTTAGTGAAAATTTTACAAACTTCAATTTTATCAAAATCTATACAACACAACTTGTTAAATGGCATTTTATTTTACAAGATTATACCAACTTTCAATTTTTTTACTGCTAATATCTTTTCAATTTCTCAAAAAATTGGAAAACATATTCATGTATATCATGTGTATTTTTTCAAACATCCACAATTTTTTGTCTTTTTTTGTTTCAGTGAACAAAAATGTTCAGAGCTCAAAATACATGTTCACAATTTAAAAGCTTTGTGTGTGATGTTGACTTTTTTTTAAAATTTTTTTAATGTTTTTTATTTATTTCTAGGAGAGAGAGAGAGACAGCGTGAGCAGGGGAGGGTCAGAGAGAGAGGGAGTCACAGACTGAAATAGGCTCCAGGCTGTGAGCTGGCAGTCAGCACAGAGCCCGACGCGGGGCTCGAACCCACGAATCGCGAGATCATGACCTAAGCGAAAGTCGGACGCTTAACCGACTAAGCCACCCAGGCGCCCCAACTTTTTAAAAAACATAATGACTTTAAATGATTTATTCTTGATTGTTTTCCCCAGTAGTACAGTCTTCAAACTGTACAGGTTTTGAATTGCTAACCATTACATGATATTAAATAACCTCTAATTCCTGCCAACCACCCACACATTAATTAGAGCAAACAGCAATTTTAATGATCCCACTTGTCAATGGTAAAGCACATTTAGAAAATAAGGATCATATTTCAGTAATCAAATTGTATTTTTCATAGAAACATAAACTCAATTTCCCAGGTAAATCTTTCAGTCTTTTCTAAAATATACCTTTGCAAATCTGAAATTAGACAAACTCCTCATTCAAAAAGAGAAATTGTTATTTATGGAGTCCATTTTTTAAAACTAACATTTCCCCTCCTAAAACCAAATACTTTCATCATAATTTTGCATATTACTAAACCTCTTAAATCTGTTGGGTCTTGCTTTATGCATGACAGTTTTTATAAATGTCCTGTTTGCCTTAAAAGTGTTTGTATTCTGTAATTATTAAGTGCAAAATTCTATATATGTCCATTAGATTAAGCATTCTAATTGTGCTGTCCAAATTAACTATGTCTTCACTAATTTCACTTGAGCTATTAGTAATTAAAGAAAGTTGTACTAAAATGGCCTACAATAATGAAGGTTTATGAATTTCTCCTTGTAGCTCTCAGTTGTTGTGTTATAAATTATGAGGATAGAACTCAGTTTCTCCACCATTATCTATTTCACCCATCTCCCCACTCACCTACCCTCTGGCAACCACCAGTGTGCTCTCTGTATTTAAAAGTCTGGGTGTTTTTTTTTTTTTAATCTTTATTCGTTGTTTGTTTTGTTTCTTAAATTCCACATATGATTGCAATCATACAGTATTTGTCTTTCTCTCACTGACTTACTTTACTTAGTGTTATACACTCTAAGTCCATCTGTGTTGTTGCAAATGGCAAGATTTCATTTTGGGGGTGGGAGGGAGCCAAGTGATATTCTATTATGTATGTATTGTATGTGTATATGTATATACTTCTATCTGTGTCTATCCATGACTACTTGGGTTGTTTCCATATCTTGGCTGTTGTAAATAATGCTGTAATTAATATAGAGTCCCATATATCTTTCTGAATTAGTGTTTTCATTTTCTTTGGGTCAGTACCCAGTAGTGAAATTAATCGAGTATATGGAAATTTTATTTTTAATTTTTTGAGGAATCTCCATTCTGTTTTTCACAATGGCTGCATCCATTTGCATTCTTACCAATAGTCCATGAGAGTTTCTTTTCCTCCACATCCTTACCAACACTTGTTATTTCTTGTCTTTTTGATTTTAGCCATTCTGACAGGTGTAAAGTGTTATCTCATTGTGGTGTTAATTTGCATTTCCCTAATGATTAGTGATGTTGAGCATCTTTTCATGTGTCTGCTGGCCATCTGTATGTCTTTTTGGAAAAATGTCTATTCAGGCCCTCTGCCCATTTTTAATTGGATTATTTTTTTTCTATTGAGTTGTATAAATTTTTTATGTATTTTGGAAATTCACCTCTTATTGAATATATTATTTGTGAATATGTTCTCCTGTTTGGTAGATTGCTTTTTATTTTGTTAATGGTTTATTTTGCTATGAAAAAAGCCTTTTATTTGGGTGTAATCCCAATAATTTAATTTTGCTTTTGTTTCCCTTGCTAGAGGAGACATCTCTAGAAAAATGTTTCTGTACGTGATGTCAAAGAAATTACTGCCTGTGTTTTCTGCTAGAGATTTTATGGTTTCAGGTCTCGCATTTATGTCTGAATTCATTCTGAGTTTATTTTTTTGTGTATAGTATAAGAAAGTTGTCTAGTTTCATTCTTTTGCATGTAGCTAGCTGTCCAGTTTTCCCTGCACCATTGTGGAGAAACTGTCTTCCCTCAGTGTATATTCTTCCTTCCTTTGTTGTACATTAATTGACCATGGAAGCGTGGGTTTATTTCTGCCCTCTTTTACTCTGTCCCATTGATCTATGTGTCTCTTTTTGTAACACAACCGTACTGTTTAGATTACTACAGCTTTGCAATATATCTTGAAATCTGGGGTTGTGATACCTGTAGATTTGTTCTTCTTTTTCAAGATTGCTTTGGTTATTTGAAGTCTTATGTGGTTCCATACAAATTTTAGGATTCTTTGTTCAAGGTCTGTGAAAGATACTGTTGGCATTTTGAATAGGGATTATAAAAATATGTAGATTATTTTGGGTAGTATGGACATTTTAACAATATTTGTTCTGCCAATCCATATCTTTCCATTCCTCCCTATCTTCAGTTTGTTTCATCACAGTTTTATAGCTTTCATAGAACAGATTTTTCATCCCCTTGTATAAAAATAAATTTATTCTTAGGTATTTTATTGTCTTTGGTGCAATTGTAAATGGGATTTTTTTTCTTAATTTCTATTTTTGCTTCAATATTAGTTTATACATTTGCAACAGATTTCTACATATTAATTTTGTATCTAGCGGCTTTACTGAATTCATGTATTAGTTCTAGTAGTTTCTTGGTGGAATCTTTAAGGTTTTATGTATATAGTATCATGCCATCTACAAATAGTGAAGGTTTTACTTCTTTGTTACCAATTTAGATGCCTTTTCTTTTTCTTGTCTGATTGATGTGGCTAGGACTTCCAAATAATATGTTGAATATATATATATCAGGAAGATATAATAATTCTGAAGTTATTATATATATATATTATATATATATATTATATATATATATAATGAAACTGATGAAATGAAACTTGTATGGTTGTTTCTGGAAGCTCTGTACCCACAACAATCCTTTTAGCATTAAAGTTTATTCTGTCTGATATTAAAATAGGCATGCTTTAAACTTCTTTGTTTATTCATTTGTTTGGTTGATATTTGCCTGATGCAACTCATTTCATCCCTTTCCAATACTCTTTAGCATTATAATTTAATGATATCTCTGGATTTTCTTAAAAATGAAATCTGTTGATCTTTTTTTAATTTATAAGCTTAATCCACTTACCATTTATTATGATCAAACTTAAGTCTCTCATTTTATTTGCTTTCTATTTGAACCATATTTTGTTTATATTTTCCTTTTTAATTTTTTTATATATTAATCTTTAGTTTTCTCTATGACTTTTTTTTTCTTTTTATTGGTTTAATCGTTATCTACTCTATTTCTATTTTTTATGGATTGCCTTTGGAAACTTCACATGTCTATTTAAGGTAAGAGTTTGAAATTGATGAATATTGTATTCCTCTTGTTGGATTAAAGAATAATATTAAAACTCCATAACTCTGAATATTCCCCTTACTTTACATGTTATTGTTGTTGGAATTCGCTCTGCCTGATTCTTTGTTAATCGAAGCATTGGTCATTATTTTCACTGAACAAATTGTTTTTATTTGCTCATATGTCCACCACTTGTTTCTCATTCTTTCTAGGTTACCTTTCCTTTTTTCTGACCACATCCTTTAGAATTTCTTTTAGTGAAGGAATTTGTAGTAGACTTTCCTGAAAAAACATGCTTCATTCTGCTTTTGTTTTTCAAATTGTTTGCTGGGATATACTTTGAAGCTGACTGTTATTTTCTTTTGCCTCTCTACTGGCTTCTAGTACTGTTGCTTAGAAGTTTGTTGTCAAACCAATTATCATTCTTAGGTTAATGCCCTGCATCTCGCTGCTTTTAAGATTTTCTCCGTGCCTTTGTTTTTCTGAAGTTTTTTAAAGAGAATTAAGTGATATTTTCTTCTTAACTATTCTGTTCATATATAGCTTACCTCTTTCATCTATGGGTCTATGTCTTTCAAATTCAGAACAATGCTCAACCATTAGCTTTAGAATAGCGCCTATCTTTAGTTTTTTCTATTCTCTTATAAAATTCATACTAGGATTTGTTGCATCATCTCATTCTGGCACCATACTACTTACCTCCTCTTGTATGCTTTCCATCTCCTTATTTCTGTGAACTAAAATCTGGCTAATTTCTTTAGATTTATTTTCAATTTAATGACTTCTCTCATCACCTATACCTAATTACTGTTTATTCATAGAATGAGTTTTAAATTTCAGTTATTCTAGTTTTCATTTCTTGAAGTTTCAAAGTTCTGTTAGATTTTTAAGTTTTCCTGATCATCTGTGATAATTTTTTATTTGATACTCTTTTTTCTACCTTAGACTTACATAACCATTTTACGTATTTTTTTTTAATTCTTCATTTGATAGTTGACTGCGTTTAGATTTCTAAATCTGTTGCTTCTTGATTCTGCTCTTATACATGCTATAGTCTTCTTTATGTATTTGTTAAATTCTTTTAGTGAGTTTATGTTTGGCTTAACTTAATCTGTGGGGAATCATTGTATCTAAATTGGTGATACCTGTCTACTGTACTGGATTATTCTGCCAGGTTCCAGGAGGCAATACAAACCAGAGACCACTTGTTTTTAATTTTGTAGCTTCGGGCTTCACTGACCATATACGAAGTTTTTATTTGAATTGCAGATCCAAGTTAGGTAAACTCTGTAGTTGAATAATGGAAGTAGAATTATTATGGTTGGGTTTTTATGGTACTAGAATGTAAAGTCAATGAAATCAGGGATTTTAGTCCACTGAGGTTTTTTACTATGGTTTTTTAAGTACCTGGGAAAATGTCTCATGTATGTAGTCCCTCAATAAATATTTGTCAAAGAATCATCATCGTAACTTCTGATCTGTGGTTTTCTATCAGAGGTATTGTAGAAAAATTCCAGTACGCTTGCTTTAATTGCAATATTTATTTTAAACTTATCTTTCACTGATGGTATATTTCTCCCTTTTTGTCCTGTATTAGTACAGGAATCTGAAGGTTAGCTTTTTAGGGACCCAAGACTTCATCCTGGGTGCTAGTTGCTGCTGTTACCTACGTTTGCCACCAGCGTAACCCTCATTCTACCCACCTACTTTCAACTTACTAGTCCTCCTTTTCTTGTTCAACTTCCCTGGAGACTGCGTCAAAAAATATGTTGGGTATTATGTAGCCAGGACCTATGTGTATTATGGCAGCGAGATTTCTAGGATATTTAATATTTAGTACTGTTTCCATTATACTTTTTAAAAAAGTATGTGTTCAAATAAGTATTTTTCAAGCCATGCCATTCAGAATATTTGTGATTTAAAAATACATTTTTATAATGTATTTTGTTATGGTAAGATTTATTTATAAGTATATCCTATACTATAAAGTGTGATGGTGAAAAGCCTGAATTCTAGCTCTTTTACTTGCTATCTGTCTGACTTTAGGCGTGCCTCAGTTTCTTCACCTGTAAAATGGAGGTGATGGAAGGATTTATTTCACTGGGTTTTGGTGAGTTTCTATGAGTCAAAGTAGAACTGTGCAAAAGTCAACATGAAAACAAAAAGGGTCATGAGAGAAGCTTAGGGAAACAGAATAGATGTTACTATTAACAACCATCTATCAAATACTTTTGGTAAAGGGCAGACAGATGGAAAATACTCGTGCATTCAGTCCATGTTCTCTTTTCATCTAGTAAAACACCCAAATAAAGCTAGAATTGTCACAATCTTGATGACATAAAGAACATTTCTAATAGTAAAAGTAGTTTATAGGTTTAGCAAAATATCAATGGTATTGCATAATTCACCTTTATTTAAATATTGTCATTATATGTAGGCAAGTTATAGTGCTTTTTGCTGGACAGGATCAAGTAAATTTAGCAAAGTAGTAAAATTAGCTATACTTACATAGTTTGCTGCAGGTAATGTACAGGTCCCTATTGAATGTACTGGCAGTGGAATAATTTATAATACTCCTTCTCCACTCAATTTAAAAGCTTTGATTACATAAATGACACTGTGTTCAATGGGTTGTCCAATTACAAAAATATTTCACATTTTCAGCTTAAGAAACATCTAACATGCCCTTTCTGGAAATTTCACACGTTTTATTTTCAGTGACAAATGTTCTAGTGAGTGGCTTACTGCTAGAATGTCTTCAACTATAGTCAAGTTAGAAGCATCTGAGTACCAAGTTCTGACTGAGATTATGAGGCTGTATCCACTATTATTCAGAGAGCATGGATTTTTCACATTCTTAGGAATAGAACTAGATGTTAACCTGCCCCTAATATGGTTGTGTTTGGGGGGGCGGGAATGTTTGAAATGTTATTTTTGGTTTTGTTTGCAGGAATACTTGCTTATAAGGGCTTCTTCCCACAGATAGAATATTTTTCATTGCTGCCTCAGTATACACTTTGCATGCTACAAATAAACAAATCCCCATACACTAGCCCTTCACATCAATCTAGCACCTGCTCACTAAAGTATTGAAATTACACACTGGAAAAAGTCTGAATAAGAGAAATGTAAGCAGTATAATCACGGTTATTTTCTTAAAATAAAATTAATGCATAGTTTAAGGATACATCTATGTACTTGAAATTTTAGTCAAGAATTTAAAAATAGCATATACAAGTTCATGCCTACAAATTAAACTCTGTTCTTCATGTGTTTCCATTACCTTTTAGTCACATTACTTTATGTTGATATGTGGATAACAGGAATAAAATCAGTTGTGTTTAGTGGCACACAATGTTTTGATTTGGACTATTTTCCTAATCTTTTAAAATATGTAATCATTCCATATGAGTAATAAAAAATTACAGTTTTATCATAAATAACATCTAACTGCAGTTCTTCTGATATTTCACTAACAACACATCAGAGTTCTCTCTCCCATCTCCTGAGGAACAATGAAGTTCACAAAACCTAACTCAGCATAATTAATACTAAAACTAAGGTCTGAGAAAGGTCATGAATTGGGGGTAAAAGTGGAAACAATTGCATGCCATGTTTCAGGGCATTACTTTGAGGAAGAATGGTAAATCCTGAATGAAAATGAAATGAAGCCTAAAATCTATTGTATAAAAGGAAATTTTTAATAAACTAGTTACTCTTATGAGAAACTGAGACTAAAACTGAGTATCCTTATCTAATAGTTGTGTTGTTTTGTTTTGTTTTGTTTTGTTTTTCTTTTTCAGAGAGAGCGGGAGAGCTGGGGAGACAGGCAGAGGGAGGGAAAAAGAGAATCTTAGGCAGGCTCCACAATCCGGGTGGAGCCTGACTCAGGGCTGGATTCTACTACCCTGGGATCATGTCCTAAGCCAAAATCAAGAATATAATAACACTTGGGGTACCTGGGTGGCTCAGTCAGTTAAGCGGCGGACTTCGACTGAGGTTATGATCTCACAGTCCGTCGGTTCGAGCCCCGTGTCAGGCTCTGTGCTGACAGCTCAGAGCCTGGAGCCTGCTTCAGATTCTGTGTCTCCCTCTCTCTCTGACCCTCCACTGTTCACACCATCTCTCTCTCTCTCTCTCTCTCTCTCTCTCTCTCTCTCTCTCAGGGAGAAAAAAAAAGAAAGTATAATAACACTAAACTGACTGAGCCACCCAGGTGCCCCCGTAATTGTCTTTTTAAAATAATTACTTCAATGGGGCGCCTGGGTGGCTTAGTCGGTTAAGCGTCCGACTTTCGCTTAGGTCATGATCTCGCGGTTCGTGGGTTTGAGCCCCGCGTCGGGCTTGTGCTGACTGCCAGCTCAGAGCCTGGAGCCTGTTTCGGTCTGTGACTCCCTCTCTCTCTGACCCTCCCCTGCTCACACTGTCTCTCTCTCTCTCTCTCCTAGAAATAAATAAAACATTTACAAAAAAATAAAATAATTACTTCAAGCAAACCATGAGAGACTCTTGAATGCTGAGAAGAAACTGAGGGCTGATGGGTGTGGGGGTGAGGGGAAGGGGGGTGATGGACATGGGGGAGGGCACTTGTTGGGATGAGCACTGGGTGTTATATGTAAACCAACTTGACAATAAACTACGGAAAATAATACTAGAGAAAAAAATAATTACTTCCATTGACATAAATTGAGCATGTACTATGTACCATGTACAGTGGGCAGTAATTTGGGTATTATGGATATATATGAGTTTGCTCTGCCCTACCCTTAAGGCAGTTTACTCACAGCGACAGACACAAGTAGTTTCAACCTAGTAGAACCCTTATATGGAAGAATGAAACAGCTTGTCGATCACAGCCTGCACACTTCTACCTTAGGTTTTAGCATCTCCTCTTCCATTTGCCTGGAATATTTTCCCCCAGATTACTGAGAGGTTGATTGTATCCTTTCTTCAAGATCTTTATGGCACCATATTATTGATGCCATATTTAAACTCGCAGCCTCCATCCCAGCATTCTTTTTTTTTTCCTCCTTAAGTTTTCTGTAGTGTTTGTCTATATTACTCATTATAATATTCCTAGAAGTGATGGTAGTACCTAGCACAACGTGGGCACTCAGCCCATGAACGAATGTATTTTGCTTGGGGAGCTTGGATAGTCTTTATAAAAGCTACTAGTGACACTTAAGTTAGGTTTTAAGAGAAAAGTAGTTCCTGAGTAGAAAGCAGATGTTTTCAGCTTCACCTCCTGGTCTCTAATTTGAAAACAAGTCAGAGAATAAAAGTTCCCTTGTCCAGAAGTAATCATAAATATAATGAGGGAGGTGTAAAGTAATACAAGCAAGAAATAGAAAATGTTAAAAGATTTCATAATCCAGCAGTCATTGCATAGAATAAATACTTGTGGTGTAAGATATTTCAGCAAGAAGTAAACTAATAAAGGTCAAACTAATTGGTAATGATTTCAGGAAACTTTGAAATAAATGCTAATATTAAATATGCTTTTTATGATAATCAGAGTGAAAAAAACTTCTTTTATTTTTAATGTTTATTTATTTTAAAACGAGAGAGAGAGAGGTGTAGAGAGAGAGGGAGAGAAAGAATCCGAAGCAGGCTCCATGCTGTCAATGCAGAGCCTGATGCAAGGATCAAACCCTGGAACCATGAGATCATGACCAGAGCCGAAATCAAGAGTCGGATGTTCAACCCACTGAGCCACCCAGGCATCCCTACGTTTTAGTAAATTCTTTAGTCACATATCAAAATCTTTTTCCTATTTTCTACCAAATTAGGCTATAAAGACTCACAGTTTAAGATCTTTAGAGATCTTCAGGTTAACAATTCCTGTATTAAATATTCTTCTATGATATGCCATATATGTGTTTTACAAACACTGTGAACAGAAAACATAAAACAAAATGTAAAATTAAGATAAAAATCAAAGTCAAATGCCATCCTTGTGATAAAAATTTCTTAAAACATAATAGAATTTTATCTTTGAAAGGTAATTTAAATGTGATCATTTTTATGCTGAGCAAATAATATGGGAATTTTGACAACGTTTCTATATTTTTTATATAAATCCATATTTTTATTTAAGAAGATTATGACATTTTTGCTTTATAGTTAAGAGGACTCAAAAATAAGTTCTAGGCTTATTGTTTTAGCTAACTATATGATAATGGGTAAATCTCCAAATTATTTGTTTGCCTTTCCAATTTCCTTATTTTCTTTTTAATTTTTTAATGTTTATTTATTTTTGAGAGAGAGAGAGTGAGAGAGAGACAGAATGCGAGCAGGGGAAGGGCAGAGAGAGAGGGAGACACAGAATCCCAAGCAGGCTTTAGGCTCTGAGCTGTCAGCAGAGAGCCCGACGCGGGGCTCCAACTCACAAACTGTGAGATCATGACCTGAGCTGAAGTAGGCCGCTTAACCGACTGATCCACCCAGGTGCCCCATTTCCAATTTCTTTATTAATAGAATTTAAGTAACAATGCCTGGCCTGCCGTTCTACAAGAAGCAGGACAAAGTATAATTGAACTAATATATGTCAAAGGACTTCATAAAAATACAAAATAATAATATAAAAATAAAAAACCATGATATATTATTCTAACACAATACACGATTATTTCTTTTTTTTTTCTTAAATATTTTATTGTCAGGTTGGTTTACATATAACACCCAGTGCTTATTTCAAAACACATTTAATTCTGCTTCAAGTAGTAGTGAAGTGATATACTTTTTAATGTGGTCTTTTAAATTTTTTGTATTTTTGTTTAATTGAGATCCAGTTCACATTCCATTTAATTCACCCCTTTTTAAAGCATACAATTCAATTGTTTTAGAAGAGTCATGGTGTTTTGTCACCATCCCCACTGTCTAACTCCAGAACATTTTCATGACTCCAAAAAGAAACCCTTACGCATTAGCAGTCACTTCCAATCCAACCCTCCTCACAAAGTGATCATTTTTTGAGGTGCAATATTTTAAAGAACCTATGTTGAACTGAGATTTATGTTGCATGAGAAAAAAATCACTAATAATCTATTATAGCCCATTCAGCAAAACATCATAAATCAGAAATCAATAAATAGTGAATTTTATTAAGTTTTCTAATGATGGTGTCCTGAGAAATATAATTGAAAAATATATTATATTTCATGTTGGCCATTATATTTTATGTTGTCTTTCATTTGCATGTAAATGACAGTGACAGAGTAATGCGTGATATAAAATAAGATTGTATTAGTATTGGCGAAGCCTGATTCTGTTCATGCGAACAGAGAACCATGCATACTCGTATGAACTAGGCTGTTTTGTTGTCAGGAACCATGATAAGTAATACAAATAGTCGCACACAATGGAGGGAACAAATAGAGTTGCATTATAAAGAAAGACTTTGCTTTTATCAACTAACAGCTATCGAGCTACCTAAAATATTGCCTTTAAGAGAGAGATGATAACCTAATCCTGAATAATGCATCATTTGAGATATTTTAATCATTGCCTTTTTAATTCTTTCATTCAGCTCAAAATTGTCCTTGGCAAATGGAATGGCTGTTTTCCCCATACTCTTTCACAATTGATTTCTTATCTAACACCATATTTTTGCCACCCTCAAGTTTCTATGATTATCAACTTTAAAATAGAGATTTTTCCTTAAGTCAGCAAAGATACTTTGTTTAAGCATGTTTCATATTTATAAGAAATGCCGTCATTCTGGTTGATATGAGTTGAATGTATATTAAAATGGTGCTTTATAAGAATGTAATGCCTAAATGCTGTAAATAAATAAAAGGTGCTATTAGACAAGAAAACTACTTAAGTGAAACCTGCACACTATTAAGAATGAAATTTTATTGCTTTAGAGTGACAGAGGTCTTAATTCTACATCATTTGAAAGTGGTTGTATGCTAGTAACAATGCCAACAGTAAGCACATCATGCAAAAGTAAAAATGCAATAGTGAAATGAGCCATCTAAAGGAAGAGTCAGTGACCATATAATATTTCAGTTTCTATTATATCTAGTAGCAATCTGGTTAAAAAGAAATGACAGTTGCCCTGAAGGAAATAAAGTGGAGGTATTATTGTACTAGTAGTTTGGAAAGAAAATTGCACTGTGTCTTGACTGGATTATTTCTCTATCCTTGTAAACTATCTCCTCCTCTCTGTGGTGCTGCCTCTTGCCTTCTTTATACAAATTGAGTTTGTATCATCTAAACTCATAGGGCCCAGGGGCCCTTTGGTGACAGAGAGGAGGAGGAAAGGGGGAATTAGAAAAAGAAAATGTGACAGGCAGTTTTGAAAAGAAAAGCAATTTTCCTTGTGGGTCTGTTCCTAAATAGGAGTTCTTCAATGCAATATTTTGCTTCTGCAGAGCAGTCAGTCAGAATCAAGTGCATGCTTGTGCTGTTTTGTGGGGCTTGGCACTGACAGGTTTTATTTAGGAGGGGTGGGAATCCAGGGGGACTGGATGTGGGGAAGTTAGTAGTTTGGCTATATCAGCCCTGGAGGCAGAGTTAGCACTTGTGATGGGACAAAAGTATTTGTAGTCATCAGATAACTTTGCAGTCAGCTTCAATAGCATCACTCTGGGTTTTTTTTTTCCTACTTTTTTTTTTTTTTTTAAATTTTGGCAGCCAAGCTCTTAGTAGAACCATCTGTCTTTCTATTAGTATTTTTGAGGCCTGTTTTGAAGCCACTTTGCTTGGCAAAGTCACTTTCATCCTTGGAAACGATTTTTAAAAAAAGTTCTGTGGCTTTTTGCCGAAGAAGAGTACTATGTAAAAAAACCCACATGGCTGTTCATTTTTGTTCTGAAAGAATATGGCTACTTTGTCTTTGTCTTAAATCACATGAAATTAGAGGTGATACAACCCCAGTGTGGCCATTGGGAAGTGAGACGCAGACATTGCAATTTTAACAGTGTTTTTATGTCTCCGTAGCTCTCAATGAGATTTTCTTTAGTCTTCCTCATAGATTAATTGGAAGATAAAATTGACTCCTTTATTCTTAATTTTAGTGTAGGTGTTTTGTTTTGTTTTTTCCTAAAGACCATTGCATTGGGTAGGATAAACTGACAAATCTACTTTCTGTTATATGAAATGAAAAATCACAAACTGTTACTGGTCATTGAAGATCCCATGCCTCTTCTTGCTAATGGTAGAAAGTCAGCCTTGTGATCCTGGTTACTCTAGTTTGGGTAATTATATCCTGCCTACCTAAACCCCTCTTGTAATCTCATTTGGATATTATATTCTTCATTTTCTCAAAAACTACTGTGTACTATCACTGTGTGCTTCTAAATAGCTGCTGTGTTCCCCCCTGAAGGTGGCTGAATTTCAGCTGTAGGTGAACTGATCCCTAAAGATGATGTGTGCTTGAACACGACAGTACTCATCTGACTGAACTCTTGAGGAACATTTGAAAGTTTTAGATTTTGCATTTTATTTGTACTTGTGATGACTTAAATCATATAGCTGCCTTTCATTACAACGTTTGTGTATATAGTTTAAGCAAATGTACCACCATAACCTAACTTCCTGTTGTTTGAGCTCTCACACAAACTGCTCCTTGGTACTGATGTGGAGTCCCTGCAGTTATTTGATTTCTGTATTTTTCCAGTCTAGTAAGCCCTTCCGGGTCTCTCTTCCTGGGGTAGCGCCCAGGGCCCATTGTTATTCTAAAGCAACTTTGGTTTCCTCTTAATGACCTTGCTGAATTTCCCACAATTTCCTTCACTTCCCAAAACTGAATGCTGGAATTCACCTTCTCTGCTCCTCGAGCGGAGTGACGGGCACTATAAGAAAAATCACAGAGAAGGGAAGACTCACAGAATATATATATTCTTCTTCATATATATAATGTATATATATATAATATTTTGTTATATGTTTTATGTATATTAGATACAGAGATACATTCTCATATACCCACATATATATAGCATCCCCCCGTTATCCCCCCTTTTTTCTAAATATTTCTTGGCTTTTTCTCCTCATTTCTAACCCTCTTATAACTAATCAAGCCCTCAAAATGTATTGCCAGGTTGACTCAATTAGCTTCCTACCTGGTCTCTATGTTTGGTCTTTTAAATCTCTTCTCCATATACCCATCAAAATATTCTACCCAATCTACTTAAAATCCCTCGGTGGTTCCCCACAACCTCATGGGGAATTTATGCTTCTTACCCTGATACCCAGACTCATTCAGACAGACCTTCTCACCACTGGTTTCCTCTTACTTTTTGTTATCCCAGACTGCTCAGACAGTGTCCTGTTCACATGCTGCTTTTCTGTATCCCTGTTTCTTTCCTCACGTCTCCTCCTTTGCTTAGAATTTTTTTCCCAGACTCGCATCTCTTTGCCCAGCTAACTTCTACTTATCCGTTCAGACCCTGTGCCTGGTATACCTATCCCCGTGAGGCTTGCCTTGGTTTCTCCAGGCTGTGTTAGGAGTCTCCTATCTGCTTCTATAGGCTCCTATACAGGTCTCTATTACTGAATGAATGGCAGTGGATTATAGGTACCTATATACTTATTTGCCGCACCAGACTCAGAGCTCCTAGAAAGCAGGCATCATATGTGAATTCATCCTTTGCATCCCTCGTTACAAAAAAGTGCATGTTCTGCTTAGTGAAATTGTTGATTAAGTGAATAAACTAATAAACAGAGCCATGTGACTGAAAGCTAAAGGAATAATCTTAAGTACCTACTTGATATATTAGTTTCAGGGAGTCACTAAAGGGTTTTGCAATAGAACATTTACTTAAAACATAAAATATTTAACTATGAGTAATTAATAAATATTAACTTGTTATTTTCTACAAGTATCGTAATGTGACTGGTTTGTGTTAGATTCTTAAGATTTTAGAAGACAAGTTTACACTATGTGGTAGAGTGATAAAAGATGTTTAAACATAATATACCGTCTTAAAGGCAGTAGCCTCGTAAATTTATTGGGGGTTATTCTAACTAGGGATTAACATGCTGCCAGTTAAAAGGACTAAAATTTTGTGACAAAAGAATTTTATTGAAACATAATTATAAATGTCACACATTTTAAACCTTAGTTAGAAACTTAAGAGGAATTTCACTCATTAAGTGAAAGAAAATAAATGAAGTTAATAGCGAATAGGATTTGGAAATAGTCAAAACTTCAAATACGTAAGTGTGAATCACTAACCCTTTAAGAAACTAGTTTTAGAATTTATCAAGATATCAGTAGGCTGCTTTGATGTGATCTGTCCTTTTCTCCCAAAGAGTGACTACATTTCAGTGGAGGTGAACTGAGAATTAGTTAAGATATAGCAGTAATACAATTGGTACTCATTATATGCACTAGTTGCGTTCTATAAAGTTGCCATGAGCACTGAATTAGCAAATACCGAGCAGTTGCTCCTGGGAAGAATGCAGTTAGGTTCCTAAGTACCTTTTGTCACACCATTTTTATCACCTGATCAACACATAACTTTGTTATATGTGTGTTTCTTTTTAAAGACACCTTATTAATATTTATTATTGATTTTATATGCATTTTAAACAGTGAAATCACCGACAAAATTTCTTACTAGTATGCACACGTCTGTGAGTGACTGCAAAAACACTGGTACCAGTAAATTTGGGAAGAGGGTAAGGAGTAAATTTTAGCAAGTAGGCAAATTTGCACATACAGATTCTACAAATAGTGATCAACTGTATTTTGAGGTGTGTTTGTAGTTGCATATGTGGATTAGCCACACGTTTTGGTATTTATTTTACTCTTTATTCTGAGTTTTTTAGTACAATCCTTTATAATCTGTTGTATGATAATCTAAAGAAAACCCATCATTCGGACAATGAAATTAGACCTGTTCACTGTTATGGTTCCTTTCTTTCCCTTGTAGTTTCGACTTCCCCTCCAACTTCTCTCATTGTGTGGGAAAAGAGAACTAGATTAAGAGTTCAGAGATATAGTTCAGTATTAACTCTGCTCTTACCTTGAAGTGAGAACTTGAACAATTTATATAGCCAACGCATTATTTCCGTTCCATTCAACAGAATGATTGTGTTGTGCCAATCTCTAGAATACTTCTCAACCTTAAAACTCTGTTATTCTATATATGCAGATCTTGGAAAATTTAGACACTAAAACAAATTATATCACTAAAGAAAAATGCATTTCCATAATCATACTAAGACAAAGGCTTAGACTACCCAGATATTTAAAAGCACAGGAGTATATTACAATTTATTCTTTCAAATACTCAAATTTTGAGGTGCCTGGGTGGCACAGTCAGTTAACTGTCTGACTCTTGAACCCTGCTCAGGTCATGATCCCACAGCTCACAATCTCACGATTCACGAGTTCAACCCCCGCCTAGGGCTCTGTGCTGACGGTATGGAGCCTGCTTCAGATTCTCTTTCTCCTTCTCTCTCTGCTCCCCACCCCCTGGCCCATGCTATCTTAAAATAAATCAATTAATTAAAAATATTTTTAAATAGATGTAATTTTAAAGATGGAAATATAGGGACACCTGGGTGGCTCAGTCAGTTAGGCATCCTACTCTTGGTTGTGGCTCAGGTCATGATCTCCTGGTTTGTGAGTTCAAGACCCGCATAGGGCTCTGCACTGACAGCACAGATCCTGCTTGGGATTCTCTCTCCCTCTTTCTCTGCCCCTCCCAAGTTCACTCTCTCTCTTTCTCTCTCTCTCCAAAAATAAACATAAAACTTTTTAAAATTAGGACTATATAGTTTGTTCTTGTTTTTTATTCATGAATTATCAATACATATAATAGTTTCATCTGCTATGCTAAGCTTTCTAGAGGTACAATAATAAGTGAGTTACAACCTCTTTCCTAAATAAACTCCTAGGGCATAAGGGAGATTCAAGTTATACAAGAAAGTATTATTCAGTACAGTAAGTATTGTATTAGCTTTATGAGGTTAAAAGAAGTAACAGTTCTTTCTGCCTGAAAATTGGCACCACAAGAAAGAAGTGTTTCACAGGCAAACACATTATGTGGGTCTCAAAAGCTTTTGAAAAATAAGTCGAATTTTGCCAAGAAGAAAAGGAAAAGAGAAATCACTCAAAACAGAAGAGAAAATACTTTTGAGCATACTCGGGCATGGAAAACCACAGAGTATGCAAGGAACTCTTCATGGTCCTTTGTGGCAAAAGTACAGGAACCGAAGCAGAGCAACATCTTTGGAAATGTAGACGGAGGACAGATTGTAAAGAATCTTGACTACCATGCCAAAGGGTTTGGTTGTGACTCTCTAGGTAGAGGCAAACGATTCAAAGTTTCTCACAAAAGGGACTTATAAAAAGAGATAAAAGACTCAATTAGACGGAATTCTATGAGCAATCTAGCTTAATGTCTGGTTCTATCCTGTGGGCACCAGAACCTGTAAAAGTCAGGCAGTGCCCCTTTCAACTACTTCTATACCTGAAGGTGCTTTGTGACTCCAGGCAAAACATGAAGACAAAAAGATTAGTTGACGGTGACTGAAAGTGTTCTATACAACCGTCCTTCTCCAAGGTGGATGCACGTTGGAATCATCAGGGGAACTTTAAAAAAATGCTGCTGGCTGGGTCTCACCCCTATTGATTCATATTCAATTGGCGTGGGAAGAAGTCTGGGCATTGAGAATTTTTCAAAGCTTGCCAGGTGATTCTAATATACATTCAAGTTTGAAAACTGCACTAAAACAAGAACCTATTGTTTCTACAGTTCTAGAAGTTATGTTTCCCAAATTTTAAGCTATCTGAAATTTGGATACTTCTTATAATGCTTCTATGTGTTTCATTTGAAGTTCCTTTCTTCTTCCCTTTAAAATGCTCTTGTTAAATTTATGTGTACATCGTGTAACCAGTGGTGTCTTAGAAAGCAGGAGATGTACTGTATAAAATATAATAACTTACAAACAATGAAATATAAAATATATATGGGAGCTGGTTTTCCATTCATTTCCTTGCTTGTTATTCTGGCCAGCGCTCTCTTTTTGCTCTGAACGAGCCCCCATGCTGCTTTGCCTTCTGATTTGTACCTCTTATTTTGACCACTTATGCCTACTAACTTGCTCCATATGCAGAGTCTTATTTTGAGTCTTTAGTCAATTGTTTTCCATTGCTTTCTACGTAAGGTATATCTTTCCTCCAGTATGCTCAAAAACAGCTGGTTGTAGTGATGATATAAGCCTTTCGCTCTAACTTTAAGACACTGTCTTTTTGTATTCCTGTTTGTTGTCATTCCCTTTTAGTTTCACTCTGGTGGCAGTGATAGGTTTAAAATCCTTTTGGCTGAAAGAAATGCTTTCCAATTTGGAGTCATTGCCGAAAACAGATCTCTCATTCTTATAGTGCTTATTTTTCTCTCTGTCTCTGTCTGTGTCTCTTTCCCCCTCCCTCCCACCCTTTTCTCAAACATCACCCCACCCCCACCCCACAGTGCATACACTCACAAGCCAAAAATCTCAGAAATAGCTCAGAAGTGTACTGTAAAAAATGAAATAATGGACAAACTGTAGGTGGACTTTTAAAGTGAGAAGTGATGAGCACTATGAGAATCCTAAGTGCCCCAAGGACGTTCAGTGCCAGTAGGAGAAAGAGAAAACAAATCTGAGAGAGTGTTCAGGGTTGTGTTAGGATTAGCAACTGAACGAATTTGCAATCTTTTTTGGATATTTGTTTTCTTAATCTTCTATCATTATCCCCACTGTAATGTAATGGGCATAGGCTCTTGATTTTCTTGTTTACTCTTGTTTTTCTACAGACAGGCTCATTTTCTTATACATAGTGTTAATTAAATATTTTCCAGGGGAGCCTGGGAGGCTCAGTCGGTTAAGCTCCTGACTTCGGCTCAGATCATGATCTCACTGCTAGTGAGTTTGAACCCTGTGTTGGGCTCTGTGCTGACAGCTCAGAGCCTGAAGCCTGCTTCAGATTCTGTGTCTCCCTCTCTCTCTGTCCCTCCCCCGCTCACAGTCTGTCTCTCTCGCTCGCTCAGAAATTGCTAAACATTAATTTTTAAAAAAAAAAATTTAAAACAGAAAGACAAAAGAAGACAAAATATCAATAAACATTAAAAATTAAATATTTTCCAAATAATTGAATTAATGTGCGGAAAGAGTAGTAAGTGAGAATAAAGTGTCAGATATGTATGTGATTTTTAGCATGATCCTAAATTCTCAGTCATATATTTAATGAAAAACATTATCCAATCATCACGTTCACCAGGGAGATTTTGCTTAATAATTATTTGGGAGAAATATTTTACTTATGATAACCTCTGCATTCATCAGTACTGTGTGGTTATTTCTGCATAAATGACTACATTAGGTTGCATTTCTAGAGATCTGCTCAGTTCTAAGAAGATAGTTATTCTGTTATGCTGGGTTATTTATTTACTGACTTGAACCCCATATTCTGAGAGTGATATCTGCAAATTAAAGTGTATACCAAAGATGGCAACCAAAACACAGACCATTTGGTTTAAGGAGTGGTTCAACTGCTTGTGAACGGATAGATGAAGACAAAAGAGTGTAACAGAGCAGGATTCAAGGGACTGGATTTTAGACCTAGTTTAACTCTCCCGTTCCATGGCCATGCCAGTTCTCTTTGGCCCCAGTTACCTTTCTATAAACAAAAGGGAAAGTCTTAGTAACTTTAAAACCTAAAAGAAACTTAGTTTCTTTGCCAGCTCTTTTGTTCAAAAAATGTCAATATTTCATGAACATGAGAATTATCTTCAAATAATAAAAACCTATTTAGATGTAAAATGATACCAATTTAGTTAGTTTTGTTTTAGAAGGTAAAATTAGCCCTAACGGGATTTATAGAGGGAGATTTTAGTTCAACCAAAGGTAATTTTTTTTAACCATAACATTAATGCAATAAGAAAAATCCTTGTATTGTATGAAGCAGTGATGCTTTATGTGGGTATCATGTAGGGAAATTATTCATCAGGTTAGAAAGTGAACTTGATAACACCTTCCAGCTAGAGGATATTCTCAGTTTGGTGTCAAAGATTTGATCTCAGGCCCAATGTTTGAGCAAGCTTGTTTGACAGCATATTGAATTGAATAAATGGTTTCCTTTTGTCATAAAGTAAGGAGGGCGGGAACCATGGAGCACCAAAACTTCGCCTCTTTGATTCGCTCTATCACGTTCAGCAGGTTCAAGGTCAACTGCCGCCATTAATGATTCCCGTGTTCCCTCCTGATCAACGGACACTGGCTGCAGCTGCCCAGCAAGGATTCCTTCTTCCTCCAGGCTTCAGCTATAAGGCTGGATGTAGTAAGTACCATTGATTTTCCATTTGGGAGTGGGTGGAGGGCATGGCTTTAAATTAGGCAATTTAATATTCCTGCCACACCAAGAAATGAGATCACTCATATAGCATTTTTATTTTAAAAAGGAAACACACCGAAAGTGTAGAAAAGGATTTATGTTGGTATTTAAAAGGACTTAGATAATTATTTCTTTGCTTATGAAGCCAGTATTTGCTCTTAATAATTCAGTTTCATAACTTCCATTTCTAGTGTATTTTTATAATATGAATATAATTTTCAGGTTCAATTTGTTTTTGCAAAGATAAGACAGGAAGATGTTTTTCAATTGCTTTCCATTTCCTTTTAAGATAAACTCAAGTTTCCTAATGTGAATTAGTTGGCCTTTCCTTATCTGTCTCCTCCCTGTTTACAGCCTAATTTCTTACTAGTCTTGTTTTAGTTCTTAGACCAAACCATATTCTTTCCTGACTCTTACATTGTAAGTGTTCACTCTCCTCAGTGTTCCGGACATCTTTCAACTCAGATCAGGGAGAACTTGCCTAACCTAGTTAGATCCCTTTCTCTTATTCCTTTGGATCCTGTATATTTTCTTTTTTATTTTAATTGTAAGTAAGTTCAGTGAGGGTAAGTGCTGGTTGTATTCATTGTTGTATCTAAACTTTCAGTACAACATTCAATTATTTGTTAAATGAATGAATGAATGGCCACTGGTTACAAACACTACAAGGGCATTTTTGTACTAAGTGAGAAGTTATTCCAAGTGAGAAGTTATTCCAAGATAACTGTGTATATTGCTTATTAACTTTAGATGCCTGTGATTTTATGACTTTTCTCTTTTTTTAATTAAAATTGAGATTGTATATTGTTAATTGTGGAAACACTCTCATCCTTCACTTTCTAAAATTTAAATAGGCAAAATGCCAGCTATAATCTGTTGAATAAAAATCGTAACAAATTCCAAAGAGAGACTAGACCACTGAGTAACATATTTTCTAGAGCATTATTAGACAAAGGGCATAGATAGGGAGGTCAAGTTTATTAAAATATTTTTATTCATAAGAGTAGAACATCATTGGAAACAATGAAATACCACCATCCTTCAGATATTCATATAGAGTATTGTTTTTTTAAAGTCCAGTATACGTGGGTTCATTTCTACATTAATAAATTGTCCCATTAAAATCTTGCTATGCTTCAGTACTTATTGCATTTGCATAACTCTATCCAACATTGCTAGAGATCAGATTTAAGTTTCCTGTAAAAATGATGTCTTGAATTTCACATTTTAACATTTATCCCTAGTTTTTAAGCATTTCTCTACATAATATTGAAGAAGTGGGATGTATTTTGTTTTTAAATATACAAAGCCATTTGAGAAGAGTAGATTGCAACTACAGAATCTAGGTAAAAGTGAACTGAACTCAGGACTGTAAAAATTCACACTTGTATGATATTTTGCCCTTTGCAGTTTACACACTGCTTTTTCACATCTTTCTCTTGACTTTGATTTCGTGTGTTTTAAGATGATGTTCTCACTCTGGGTCCTGAATTTATTCACTTAATAATATTTTCCACATCATTCTATCTTTGTAGATCAGTTCATTCAGAAACACCAACATTTTTAATGATCAACATATGTTTATCTTCCAAATATTTAAATTGTAAGAATAATTTAAATTCTAAATATAGGATTTTAAACTCTGCTGCTACACTAAATTCTGAGTTTTTTAATCATAAAATATTTTTTTGTCTTGTTTTGTTTCCATTTTCCTAAGGAATTACTAGTCACATTAAACACATGTTGCCAATGTGTTTTCTGGTAACCTTAGTTACTGAAGAGAAAAAAAAAAAAAGACCCTTTTAAAAATCATCAGTTGCCTCAGATGGCACCTGCAACACATACATATAGACTAGTTCTGTTTGCCAGAAAGACATTTTTTAAGTAACTGTAGAAAAAAGTCGCATTAGCAAATATTGTGCTGAAAGAGAAAACCATATTGGGTATGAACAATAGCATAACTCTAGGCCTGGAAAAGGTCAAGAACACCTCTCCCTCACTCCCATTTGACAGAGTTGGCAACTAAATTTGTCCAGTGCTAATGTGATGTGGCATGGAGACACTTTTCCCTTTCTAAACTTGTTCATATATTAATCATTTGATATTTATGCCTCTGGTGCTTAAAATTATAAATAATACCATTTGGTTTGTAACCTTGGAAATAAAATAGAAGATAGCCTTTACAGCCACTGGCAAGCTTGAAACTACTATCATGCCAAACCCTGAAACTCGGAAGCCAGAAGCAACAGAAAGTACCACCGTTGTTGACACTCTGGCACTTTGAGCCAGTTTGGGTGAGAGCAGTAAATAGTCCAGACTATTTCCTCCCTAATCACATTGCAGGAAAAATGGAAATAGGAAAGGACATAAACCTTGCCATCTCTCTTCAGTGGATCATCTTATTATTTTCTCCCCAGAATTGTCAACCATACGTCACTTGTTTTAATTTGAGTATGATTACGTAGTTCTCAGTGAAGAAGACTGACCAACTCATCTCAAATTCGAGTTTCAAGCACATAGGAAAGATTTATTTGGTGGTATCAAAAATTCAAATGCTTTTCATCAATTCATTCATAGAAAGTTTTGATGATAACTATTTCTGTTTACACTATGTATCTTGATCAGATAAATAAAATAAAAATCTCTGGAAGTATACAAAAACGTTAAAATGTTCTCAAGAGGGAAAAGATAAAATAAAAACAGAAGTTGGGGTACCTAATCGTCATAATTGTGTAAGCATCTTCTGTTTTCCGAAAAAGGAAGCTTTCATTGGACAGAAAGATATTTTGTCTTTGAAAAATGTAATAGTAGTGGCTCAGTCGGTTAAGCATCCAATATCGGCTCAGGTCATGATCTGGCATTTAGTGGGTTCGGGCCCAGCATCAGGCTCTGTGCTGACAGCTAGCTCAGAACCTGGAACCTGCTTCAGATTCTGTATCTCCCTCTCTCTCTGACCCTCCCCTGCGCACGCTGTCTCTTTCTCTCACAGAAATAAATAAAACATTAAAAAAAAAAAAAAGAAAAGAAAAATGTAATAGTAGAGGTATGGCATGGAATGGAGAGTCTCTACGGGTAGATTCTCTCTTACCTGCTAGAATGAATGTCAGTAAACAATAGAATGATTTAATAGCAGTACAACCAAAGACTTCAGAGCAAACTGGCTAGTTAGTAAAGAAGTTGTAAAGAATGTTGCAATCCACGGGTAACCATGAATGTGTAGATCAGTCTACAGATATCTCCGATTCTGTTTTAGCATTTGCTATTAATAAAATCAAGAACGAAAGCATGCTTCTTCATGGATCCATATCTAGTTATTACTTTTCTTATTTCTTTTTTTAATGTTTATTTATTTATTTTGAGAGAGAAAGTGAGTGGGTGGGGGAGAGGAAGAGGAAGAGAAAATTCCAAGCAGGCTCTTCACTGCCTGCACAGAGCCCAGACAGGGGCTTGAACTCACAAACTCTGAGATCATGACCTGAGCCGAAATCAAAAATCAAATGCTTACCTGACTGAACGACCCCGGAGCCCCTTACTTATTTATTAATATCTAAAAATATTTCCAAACTTCTAAGAAGATGAAGATAATGGTGTATTATTAAGTTGAATTTGTTAAATATATATAATAACTTGAAAAATATTTCAAAACATTGATTTAAAAATATTCTGGGGCGCCTGGGTGGCTTAGTCGGTTAAGCGTCCGATTTCGCTTAGGTCATGATCTCGCGGTTCGTGGGTTCGAGCCCAGCATTGGGCTCTGTGCTGACTGCCAGCTCAGAGCCTGGAGCCTGTTTCAGAGTCTGTGTCTCCCTATCTCTGACCCTCCCCTGCTAACGCTGTCTCTCTCTTTCTCTCTCTCTCTCTCTCTCCTAGAAATAAATAAAAAAATATTTAAAAAAAATAAAAATAAAAATATTCAAAACCACTGGTTTGATCAATTACCTCAATTCATAGACCATTCCATTCAGGGGAAAAATTAATTAAATAATCTGTATTTTTAACTCGTCAATTCTATGAAAACTGTCAACTGAGTTGCTATATGCAGACCCCTCCCATTTTTATAATGCATCATTAAAAACCCCAGTTTTAAATTATGTCTGTGGGCACCTGCTCATTTGAATCAGAAAACTCTCATTAAAGTTCTTGAAATGAATTTTGAAACTAAATAACTAAGGTTCCAATACTGAATAATAAAATAATAAAACAAATAGTAATAATAAACGAGATTCCAATACTAAATAATAAAATAAATGAATTGGTTCAAGTTCACTCTGGATGGTTGAGGAGTCCTTGGACATAGTTCACTTGCCTCTGCTGAAAAGTCTGAGTGAAATCCTAAGCAATTAAACAAAGAATTTAACCTCTTAGGGTCCTAATCTCAACCTGTGAAGCACAAAAGTTGTTTCACTTAGACTTTCGTGAAATGCAGCGTACACACTTTGACACCCACGGAATACTTTCATGCTGGCAAGCAGACATCACTTTTGTATTTGCTCATATGGCAAAAAAAATAAAATCTAATAAACTTCAAAATAATTTTGAATATGAATGTTGGTTTTGGCATTTTCAACTTGAGAGAAACTTTTGAGATAAGGTGGTTGAAAGTCCTAAGTTTGGTTAATACCAATTTCACTGACTCCAGTTCTCTTTCCATGACACACAGCTTCCTCATGCCCCACCCTCAAAGTTAAATGCTGTTCCTTCAGAACACATAGTTTATAGGCAGGAATGAGAGGAATAGGTGTTTCTCTTCTCACTAATAACTATGGCCCTCTGCCCCTCTTCTCTCTGTTTGGGTGTAAAATTTCTAGTCATATAATTCTAATAGCTGCCTTAGACATATTTGACAGAGACACATTTTATATGGAAATAAAAAAAATCTGCAGTAAGGCAATCCAATAAAATAACCCATTTTCTATATACAGTATAAAACAAACAGTTGTAAAAGAATTGGCTCGAGAGTTTAGCCCAAAGTGTCAAATTGAATGTGTCGCATAGCTACAGATAGAGACTCTTTCCCCAGCGATGGGCATGTGCCTAGTGCTGAGACCCAAACTGTGTTCTAAGGTACCAGGATACTTTTACTTATTCATAGGGGCATACAACATATTTTAAAATTTCAAAGAAAACACAGAGACATCTGTCAGATACTATATAACCTACCTTAGTTTGTTTGGACCTTAACTATGTAACAAAATGGAGGAGATGGGTATTTCTTTTGTCCTATAGGTGCCATGAAAAAATTATTGAGCCACGGATGGTGCCTGAATCCAAGAAATGATAGAAACTATTGGCCTAGTCTAGTATATCGTCACTTAAAAACTTATTATGACCTTTTTTTACTAGAAAGTTATTGGTGTCCACCTATCATATTATGACCATGGGATGAAATATTACGACAAAATTCATCTTGTACTTATGCGTTATGGACAATATTGTATAGATGAAGTGGTTGATTCATTTGTCGATACCAGTTGATTCTTGTATCTATATGACTTCAGATATTTAATTTTTTAATTTAATTAACTCAATGTCAAATACGCAACAAAAGCTGAAAGGTACTTAGAATGGGAGAACGTGGATTTGAATTAAGTTTTGCCTTGTTCTGCTACTTTGATTTTCCTGTGCAAGTTACTGAGTTTTCTTTGCCTCGTCTATAATATGGGTTAATAACACCCATTTTATTGAATTGTTACAAAGATTAAATGGGATTATATATGAAGTAGTACCTAGCATTGTGCCAGCCAAACACAGATCCGGTTTAAAAAAAAAAAAAACCCTAAAACCACACCTGGCAATTAATTGCATTTAATATCCTATCCAGGATCAAGTTCATTCTGCCACACCTGAATGAGGCTTCCTCTGATGAGGAAAATTGAATTGTTTAGAGAAAAGTATTACAGTGCTGCTGGAAACCATTCGTCTCATGGCGATACTAACTATTTACATCATAATCACCAAGTTTTAACTTTTCCTGTTGTCATTTTCCACTTGTATATTTATCAAAGCTCATGTTGGAAAAGGTCAGGTGATTTCTTTTTTGAAAATGTATTTAGTCATTGTTTTGGCTATATGAAATTAGAAATATATTCACATTCTCTTTCCACGTTTTAACACATTGATTGATTTTTCAGAAATGTGCTAAACTTTATATGCTAGCCATATAAAGTTACTGATTGAAATATTTAAATGCCTTATGAGATTAGCTTAAATAAATAGAAGTGGATGAGCCAAGCTTAATAAACTTAAAATATACTGTATTTATTCTTCATCAGTTTTCTGAACAGTATTTCCGCTTCTAATAAAAAAGGAAACTCTCAGTTAATTAGTTCCTCATACACCACAATAAAATTAATGTTTAGGAGTTAAATACCATAAACTTCCTCAGGCATATTTACTGATGTGTTCCTGTTTTTGGTTAATGTCACATGTTTCATTGTTTAATGGGGATATCATGTGGGTTCCATTATATCTCTCTCGTGTAAAGGGTCCATGTGTCTGGCATTTTAGGAGACTGCATGCTAATTTCTGACTTAACTGTGTCAGCTGACATACAGGTCATTGACAATCAGTGCTGAAACAATCACCGAATCACAAGCTAAAAACCGTTGACATGGTACTCTTTTATCAAATTGACAAAATAGGAAACATGTGTTGTCAGGATCATATACTGTAGGTTCTTTGTACGTAAGCCAAGAGAAGGGGATGTAATCATATATTCTGGCTTCTGTGCTTGTCTGCTTAAAATTATTGTGACCAGCTCTTCTCTATACACCCCTCCCCTGAAACACCTTATAAACCAATGACTTAGGGTAAACCTGACTTTGTTGTAGAACTTAGTCTCTCTCTCATATATATATATATATATATATATATATATATATATGTGTGTGTGTGTGTGTGTGTGTGTGTATATATATATATACACATGGACACACATATATAATATTTATATAATACATGTTATATAAATTATATAATATATAATACAAATTTATATTATATTTATTATATTGTAATTTATAGTATGTTAGTATATAAAATTAGCAATATTAGTAACTATCTATATATATATAGATATATTTATTTTAAGAATTGCTGTGTACCTAAACAGCCAATCTTTTTTTTTTTTTTTTACAAATAGTTTATTGTCAAATTAGTTTCCATATAACACTCAGTGCTCATCCCCACAAGTGTCCTCCTCCATGCCTATCCCTCCTCCCCCCCACATCCATCAGTCCTCAGTTTTTGTCAGCATTCAAGAGTCTCTCATGGTTTGCCTCTCTCCCTTTCCCCACCATTTCTGCCCTTCTTCTCCCCCTTGGTCCTCTGTTAAGTTCCTCCTAATCCTCCTATACGTGCACACATATGATATTTGTCCTTCTCTACCTGACTTATTTCGCTCAGCATAACACCCTCAAGGTCCATCCATGTTGCTACACATGGCCAGATTTCATTGTTTCTCATTGCCTTGTAGTATTCCATGGTATAGATAAACCACATCTTCTTGATCCATTCATCTGTTGATGGACACTTAGGCTCTTTCCAGGTTTTAGCTATTGTGGAGGTGCTGCTATGAACATTGGGGTACATGTGCTCCTATGCATCAGCATTTCTGTATCCCTTGGGTAAATTCCTAGCAGTGCTATTGCTGGGTCATAGGGGAGTTCTATTGTTAGTTTCCTGAGGAACCTCCACACTGTTTTCCAGAGGGGAACAGCCAATCATTTAAATAGCCATCTGAAATAAGTTAGATTGGTGGCTTAAAATGTAAAGTAATTAAAAAGTAAAGAGAATTGAGTGCAAAAATGTATATAATATTCCCAATTATGGCGGGAGCTACCCTCCAGTTCTCATGGGAAGGATGTTTCTAGGTCAATAAAATGTGGGGTTTTTTTCCTAAAAGGGAGCTTAAAATATTTTTACCAGATTCATCACTGAGGAAAGGGAGATATATGTGCATTTATTGTGAGGAAGTGTCAAAACTTGATATAAGAATAAATAGTTTATTTTGTACATTATTGTTTATAAAACATAGACACGTAATTAATTTTAAGCATCATAACTCAGTGAGGTGGTAACTAAGCTATGTTAGTAACTAGTGTTGACTCCAGTCCTTCTGACACACACATACACAAAATGTACACCACCAAAATATACACATGAGCAAGCACAAAAAGGAGAAGCCCCTTTTTTCAATAAATTCCTCTTATTGCTACTTGGCTGTAAATACATATTTAATCTTTTAATCCGTCTTGTTTGCTTCTTAACACCTAAGAACATAAGCATGCCATTCAATTTAAATATAAACCCATTTGGGTCAGTTTTTCCTTTTTGACATAATTCTTGATAATGTAGCTTTGTCAAATGGAAAGAGTTCTTGGCCAATGACACTCTGTGCTCTCAGCCAAGAGGCCTCACATGTGGCATTACCATATATGACTTCGCCGTAGTCCCGCCTAACCCTCAGAATTCCAAATTTATATATTTCTGGCTCTGGCAAACACGGTATCTCCTCTCTGTAGCAGGCTCACATGAAGGTCATCAGACTGAAGTGTCAGCCTGGAAGAGTAATATATTATTTTATTTGAATAAATTTAGTTGAATGACATTATTTGTTTGAATAAAACTGTCAGTGATACCAAACACCTCTGTTCTCCAGTATACATATTCTTTCACTGTAGAAAACGCCATTGGAAGACAAACTGTAGTTATGATGTTAATAGGAAAATATGGAAACAGGAAAAAATACTTAGTAAAGCAGGTGAAGATAGTATTTGCTTCTGACTCTACAAAAGATACCTATCTTCTATGAGGACTGAACAAGTCATGCTCTTAGAATATCATGTGGAATCATATGCTATATTAGGTTTACTTACTGTAAAAGGCCAAAATAATACTCGTTGAAACATGGTGAAAGAATATTTTTCACCTACGTAATAGTCCCAACATTGCCCTTGTGGTAGCTCCATGACAGCAAATCCCAGGCTTGTTCTCTGATTATACCACCTTCCACAAATTATAGTGTCTGTCTTAGATATCTTCCCTGGCTACCATATCCCCATTCCAGCCCGTAGGAAGGGCAGAAGAGCTACAGCAACTTTTTAAATAATACTGTTTCCCTAATAGTTTATTTTAGCTCTATGTTCAAAGAATATTTTCTTAAACCTACTTATGCAAATGGCTCATTAACAACCTTCACATTTTTTTCCTAATAAAGATAGCACCTGCTGACAGCACACATCCGAAATAATGTAGCAAACAGAAACTAAATCCCACTATAATCCCACTCCCCAGACGTAATCACTGTTAACAATTTGGTACTTATTTTCCAGAACTATAGATATAAGTATGCATGTATTTATACATAAACAAGTATATACATCTATTTATATATAGATACAGATATATGATATGTAGGATGTCAACATATCTATAGGTTGTAATGTGTATGCAATGACACATAGATGTTATATATATGATACATACTAAATAATATATAATGCATATGAAGGTAATGTTCTATGGACTATATTCTATTTATAAATATAAAAAAAATCATGACCATCTTTCATCTTCCATACTTTTTGATCTAACTTCTCCTGCATCGTATTTCATCAAGCTGGGTTACCGTATTTTATTTGCATTCCTCAGTAATGAACATTTAATTTTATCCACAATATTCACAGTTAAATAATTCTACAGTAAACATTTTTGTGTGCACATATTCACCCCAAATGAATTCTGCATGTAACCAGTTCTAATCCCAGCATATGGCATTTTACTTTCATTCATTTGTTCCTTTCTGAATATTTTTCACCTGAGAGATTGCCTCTAAGTTCTAATGCCTTCTGAGTTGGTTAATGGAAGGTCTAAAACTTTGAAATTGACTTGTCTGAGTCAAGCTATAAATAAGCATCAATGAGATTTATAATCTGAAACTATTAATTGTCTGGATTTAATCAATTCTGTTAGAAAATAATTAAACAAAATATCAAAAGACCTCAGTAGTCACAATCCCATTTCATTTTTTTCTGTGCCCTTAGACTAGTCATTTCCTCATTGTGCCCTAGCTGTTTCATCTAAGTGAGCTACAGTAATGTCTGCCCTACCCACTTCTTAAGGAGATTGTAAAAACTGTGCATTTCTCAGGAATTTAAATTATAATATAAATATAACATATGATTATTATTTATTAAATGTAGAAGTCTGTTTTGAACATTTAGAATGTGACATAATGAAAAGAATTCAGGAGTTTATTCCAGGTCACTATACTTCTGACCAAGACATTTCCTTATTTGGTCATCATTGGGAGTGGGGGTGGGTAGGGAAAATGCCATAGCAGATCTTAATTTCCAGAGTTCTAAAATAATATCATTCTAGTAGAAAGCTGTAGACCAAAAGTCATCCCAAACATATAGCTCATAGGCTTATTGTTACAGAGCTTAGGAAACTTCCTGTTTTCAACCCCCAGATGTCAAATTCCAGATTCACTCCAGGAGGAGGGATAGCTATCAGAAAGCCACGATAGATGGAAAAGTGGAAGGGCTACAAAAGGTGTCAATGAAATGAAATGCTTGCTAAATCTTAGTATTAAAAGTGGAAAATACAAGAGAAATAGCATTTGATTTGATCTTAAGTGGCTTATACCAATGCCTCTCTTCCAAATCACTACTTTTAAATACTTGAATCATTTGGGGTGCTTTTTTCTGTGCCATTTATGTCCTCATAAGACACAGAAGCAAAATATAGACATAATAATCTAATGTAGGTTTGGATATAGAAGCTGTTCCTTAATTCATGATTCTCTTTGAGCAGCTTAAAATGAATTATTGTGCAATAGCTTAGACGATGCCTTCGTAGCAATACTGGAATACAGGAGGAAAAGGAGATTTCCTTGATTCATTGTCACCTTTTCAGGGATACTCAGATTTCTTAGATAATTAACCCAGGAATTTTCATTAGGACTAGAATTTATTTAATTTATGGGCTAAGAGGTAAAGAACAAATGCTCTATCTCTTATAATCAGAAATGTCTTCCCATTTTGAGAGGCATTCCTTAAAAAATTTATAACCTCTTACTAAACTAGCCAACTGGGTAACTATTCATTAAGTAGGATAAAGTTTTCATTTGCTATGCTACATTAAAAAGACATAAAAATATTTTTTTTATTTTTAAAAACCTTTTACTGAAAAAGTTAGCCTGTGACAAAGCAGTTGAGAACAATTACCTCAAAAAAAACTCTTTTAAATGGATGTTTAGTCAAACAAGGGATAATTATTAATCTTATTTTATCAAGTAAAATTCACATGAAATATTTCTGTTATTTTATTAGAGTTTGCTATAAAATATTAGCATTTCTCACAAAAACATTTCAAGTATAAAAGTCTTACTCTAGCAAATCAATAATGGCTTTACAATTATACAATCTTCTGCATTCAGGAACCCCTTTACTTTAACTTGTGTATACCATCTCAGTTGTTCTGGACTTCTTAACTTGGATTCCACAAGGTGATTTAGTGGAATTGTTATAAACTTAACCACCTACGAGGGGGGAGGGAGGAGGCATAGCTGAGCATAGTACTATGAAAAAGCAAAGTTCAAGTCACTTGGATTTCTGAAAGTCTAAAGTGATTTGAGCAGTCATGATAATGAAAGTCATTTGTTTATATATATCATCTTTTCTGGTAAACACTTTGACCATGCTCAGGTACTTTATTGCCTTCATAATAGTAGTTTCCTTTTAATGAACAGAAATTATTTTAAGATTTAGAAAATTCATATTATTTATTTGAAATACCCAATGAGATATGACTTACTTTAAAATAAAAATTTATAAAAGAGACAGATTATTGAATATTAGAAAAGAATTATTTGATAAATGAAAATATTTTACAGAAGATTCCTTAACTACCTCTTCTGGGTCCATATTTCCTTATATTCCCAAACTCTAGGCTTCTCTTCCTCTCCATTTCCTATTCTGCTTTTGTATCATTGGTTGCTGATCTAACACATCATTATTGTTTGAATTAAACCCTGTCCAAATACCAATTTGTTCCTTATTTGTATAATTATTTGCTTACAATCTGTTACTTCTACTAAACTGTAAGTTTTTGATATGGGAAGATTGGTCTCTTGTGTTGATATTTGTTAATTTCTTAATTAAATGAATCGTTTCTTCATTTATTTAGTCAATAAGCATTTTAACAGCCTGTGCTATGTATTTAACAGAACCGTGCATTTTTAACAGTTCCTATACTAAGAACTGGGGTTTTAAAGATGAGTAAGACTGAATCCCTGCCTGTAGGATGCTCACAGTGCAGTTCAGGAGAATGGGACATAAACAGATGTGATATGATAGACACATGCCTAGAATTTTTGATGTAAGTCAGGGGAAAAGGAATGAATTCAAATTTAAGAGAGGTGGGCGGTGTCAGGAAAGAGTCCCTGTAGTGGGGACCCATAAGTCAAATTTCAAAGGATGAAGGGAGGCAGGCAGCAAAAATTGAAGAAGTTGTCCAGGTGGGGGAACCCAGAAACAACATTCCAAACAGAAGAAAACAGCCTGGATGAAGCCTGGAAAGCAAGAGATGGAATGGGGTGTACATCTGCCTATAACAGTTCAGTGATAAAATAAATTATAAGGCAAGAAATGACAATTGAGTAGTGTGACGATGTAAGAAGATACAACTCAGGGAAATATTCATACACCTGTGTGTGCTCCAGGAACTGAAAACTATTGGAAGTTCCTTCCATCCTTACTTTTAGGCTCATCCATTTATTCATTCAGCAGATATTTAATATCTATTGTGCACCAGGCATGGCAGCTTTTGGATCTCTCTCATCTTGCCTAGTCTTATATTTTGACTGAGGACCTAACCCAAGCTCAGCCCTTTCTCCGATTCTTTCTCGAATGATTTGAGTTTGAGTAAATTATTCTTTTCTTTGGTAATTTCTCTCTTTCTTATTCATTTGATTTTAACCTTATGGCTTTGATTTTTTTCACTCCTGATATCCATAGGTCTTATATTTGAAACTGAAAATTCCATCAAGGCAAGAACTATACCTTTTATTTCTTTTTGCCCTCCACGTATTATTTGATACATGTTAGTTGGATGAACTCTAAATGAATATATCTATTTGAAAACTGAAGTCTGTATTTGCACGGTGTTCTAAAAATAGTCTATAATGTTTTCTAAAGCGATACTTCTTTTTTATTTTTTTTTACTGAAGTACTAATGGCTATAGTACTTACTGTAAAATCCTGGACTGTTTTTTTTTTGTAGAATAATTGTATCTACCTTACTGAATTGTTGTGAAAATTAAGTGAGATTTTATACACACACATAAATATATTCATACCTATGTGTATGTATATTTATATATGTAAAATATTTTAACAGTGCTAAAAGTCAACAAATACTAGTTGCTCACATTTCAAATCAGTAGAAAAAATGAATTATTAAAAAATGATGTTGGAGCAATTGAATTACTATTTGGGTAAAAATGATTCATTCTTTAAACAATTTACTAAAATAAAAGCCCAAACTATAACTTTGCTTTTTTTTTTTGCTCCTGTCTCTCTTTTCTCCCATCAAATTGGTCATCAAATCTATCTCTCAGATCTCCTTCCCTTATGCTTAGTTTTGGCCACTATCATTTCCCACTTGATTTACTGCAATGGTACTTAACAAGTCTGTTTGTCTCCAGTCTTTCCCTCTTTCAATCAATTCTGTCCCTTGCCACAAAATGGATCTAAACACAAATCAGACTATGTCACTCTTCTGCTTAAAATCTTTCAGTGACTTAACATTGCCTTTGAAGTAAAACACAAGATTCTATAAGATATGTGTTCTACCTCCTTTTTAGGTACATGGCTTACCCTTCCCTTACTGCATCAAACACATTGAGAGTATTAAAATATCCCCAGAAGTAGGGGTCAGGATTATTGTTATTGCACTGCCTCATCAATAGCAGAGGGCTCCTTCCAAGCAAGAGGAACCCACCAATTCATCTATTGGTCCCTAAGATGAAAGAAAGCAACTTTCTTCAAAAGTTATATCCATAGTGTCCATTTTAACATCATTTTTTCATAGATTTCTACAGAGCTCCCTCCACCCAGAAGTTAGAGTGGTAAAAGCAGCATGTCTTAAGTACAATCTGAGAAGATGATGAATTAGAGCAATTTTGGTTGTACTAAATGGTGGAAGCTTACTGTGGGACTCTCTAACAAGTAGAAGACATGGAAAGTAGGTGATAAAATGGTCCTTAAAGGCAATGCTGTAGTGAAACTAGTTATTTTTAAACATTGTTTAGGTTTATTTATTTATTTTTCAGAGAAACAGAAACAGCCTGAGTGGGGAAGGGGCAGAGAGAGAAGGAAAGAGAGAATCCCAAGCAGGCTCTATCATGAAACCAGAAACAGGGCTCGATGCCACCACTGTGAGATCATAACCTGAGCTGAAACCAAGAGTCAGATGCTTAGACAACTGAGACACCCAGGAGCCCCCGAACCTAGCTATTTTTAATAGACATTTTAACAACTAATCTTTCTTGACAACTGTTTCCAAGTTAAGTTCTCCTTTTCTTGAGGTTTCCAGGATACCTTCTACTACCTTCTGGTTTTCTCATTGTATCATCAGATTATCTATATATTTATCCCCCTCACTTGATTAGAAAGTTGTCTAAGGCTGGGATTGTGTCTGTATGGGCATGGGTTTTAAATTTTGTATTTCCCAGCACTTAGAGAAGGCAATCTGGAATTTGCCAAGAAAGCAAAACCAAACCAAATCAACCAACCAGCCAACCAAAAAACAGGGAAGGCTAATAAAGGAATGAGTCTCCTTGTTTCAGTGAAATAATGCCATAAAACTTTCCAGAACATTTATAATAACTCAAGGATGAAAAAATACATGTCCTTAACCCTGGGTAAGAATATACTTGCTTTGACAGTCTTCCTCAGCCTAGATAATCTTGCTGGGAAATACTGTTTTTCTCACTTTGTTATATATCATGAAAGTGAATCCTTGTTAGTGTCAGTAGAGATAATTATTATCTAAATATCCATTACTTTAACGCTAATGCAACTAACATGCTTTCTGAGGGGTTATTGGGTTATTTAATATTAGCTATATCATTTATATCAATAGACACTATAAGCTGGGTTGTGTTCTAAAAACAATTGACTAACATACCTCATATATTTTTCAACTTTTTGAAAAAATTTGTTTTGAGCTAGAATTTTCCGTACTTGGCTTTGAAATAAGCAAATTAATTTTGGAAAGGCTTAGGGAAAAACTGTTCAAATGGTTAAAACCTAGGAAAGAGTAAAAGATATTACTTTTAACTAGTTGAAAGTCAATTTGAATAACTTACACATGGTTGAACTTTAAAAGTCAGAATTTTCCATTATCTAATTTTTGCTAAGTACTTCATGAGGTATTTACAAAACAAACCTGTTGTAATATTTTTTTAGTACAGTTAAATAAGGGATGGCACAAATAGATGACAGTATTTACTTCAGTAAAAGATCTTTTTCCCCAACAGGTCTGAATTACTCTTTTGCCATTAAGAACCACCCTTGACCTTATTTTTAAAGTCTTATATATTTCACTTTAGACACCAGCATATGCATGCAATATATTTTGAATTTAATCAATAGTGAAATTGATATGTTGGCCATCTTCACAGTTATTGTATTTGTATTTACTTAGTAACTTGGGACAAATTTCAAACTAGGTTTGGATATTCTGGGTCTGAAAAATTGTTAAGAAGGTAGATATGTTTCAAGTTATATATGTTTGTATGTTGAAAGGAGATGGTTGCAATAATGTGGTTCCTTAGACACAAACCTTTGAAAATTATGATTATATAATTATATCTTGGAAACTATATGTGATTAAAGACACATAATAGCTATCCCAGTCTTTTTTAACTCCAGCTGCAAGTCTTTTGTTTTCTCCAATTTACTTAAACATCAAATATATTGATAGGGGTTGTGTATGGCAAACAGATTAGTTTGATAAGGCTACCATAACAGAATACCACAAATTGAGTGACTTAAACAACAGAAATTTATTTATGGAGGCCAGAAGTCCAAGATCAAGGTGTCAACAGTGGAGATTTCATTTTGAGGTTTCTTGTAGATGGCCACCTTCTCCGCTGTTCTCATACTGTTGTCCCTCTGTGTTGTTTGCATCCTAATCTCCTCTTATAAGGATAGTAAGCCTGTTGAATTAGAGCCTACCTGTACAACCTCATTTTACCTTAATTACCTCTTAAGGTCCTATCTCCAAATACAGTCACATTATCAGATGTGTACCCTCAGATACTGGGGGTTAGGATTTCAACATATAAATTTGGAAAGGAGGGAGCACCAATCAGCCTATAAGACATATATGCAATTATGTAGCTTGTATAAGTGTTATATATATATATATATAATATATTTATATATATTTGAATTTATATATACATTCAAAAAGGTTTGAATTGTGTGGGTCTTCTTATATGCAGATTTTTTTATAAATACAATACAGTACTGTAAAAATATTTTTACTTCCTTATGATTTTCTTATTATTTTTCTTTCTCTAACTTACTTTAATGTAAGAATGCAGTATATAATAATATAACATATAAAATATATGTTAACTGATTATTTATGTTATCTGTAAGGCTTTCAGTCAACAGTGGGCCCTTCTGTTCTTGGGCAGTCAAAAGTTATATCTGGATTTTCAACTGCATGGGAGCCAGCACTTCTCACTCGTGTGCTGTTCAAGTAGCAACTGCATGTATATATATCCAAATAGATCCATATATATCCCAAGGAAAAATAATATCATTCATTAATATGCATTAATGAATTTAGAAAATGAAATGAAATGATAAAAGATAAAATACTAATATATGCACTTTGAAAATTTCATAGAATAATCTAAATATTATCAAATGAACTTTAAATGTAACAATTAGGTAATAGTAATTTAGAAGTGCCCAAAATACTGCTGCAGGTGCTTGCTATCAATACAAATGTATGAGTAAGTCTTTGTCCCTAGCTTCGAGATCTAGGGTCATTTTTTTTCTTAATGTTTGTTTTATTTTTGAGAGAGAGAGACAGAGTGCAAGCAGGGGAGCGGCAGAGATAGACAGGGATACACCCAGATGCCCCTAGGTTCAGAGTCATTTTTAAACTTGCCCCCTACTACCTAACTTCTTAATGATACTTACTAAAACTTTATTTCATATCCATCACCATGTTATATCCAAATATCCTCCGGTCTGAGGTATGAAAAGTTTCCCAGCTCCTTCCCCTCAGCCTCTTTTCCCTCTACTTTATTCTATCACCTGTCAGGCAAACTGATTTCTCTCCATTACTTCAGCATGTCATACATATTTTGATGTGTTTCACCCTACTTAAAACATCTGTTGGCCCTCTACCTGCAAATCTTCAAGGCCAAGCTCACTCTTATTTTGGCCTTTATTTTCTCACTTCATTATAAAAGATGGATGTGTAGTAGATAGAGACCTAGGTTTGTTTTGTTTTTGTCTCCCAAAGAACCCAGCAGAGTTCTGGTCACATGGTAGATGTTGTAAGTGCTGATCAATTGATTAATTCACAACAGGGTAACTAAATTACACAAAATGATTTATCACTGTGAAGAGCATGACAGCCTCTGTACTTTTTGCTATAGTTAATTTCAAGATTATATAGATTAAATGAGCAATAGAAACAAATTACATACTTTAAGTATTTAAGTTGCCTATTCTCATAGTCATACTATAATATTTTTTATTTTTGTTAGTTTGCATAATACAAATTCAGCTTTTAAACATTTAAACTTCCCTTTCCTTTATAAATTCAAATAGTGTTTTCTAGATTAGATATTAAAAATACTAAATGGTAAATAAAACCTTATTCATGTAACGTCAGTCAGTTGTCCACTCTCTCCCCTGTATCGTCATGTTTTCGTGGGGTTTTTTTCTCTATTTACTGGATATTTCTTACTAGCATGCAAGCATTCTATAACTTTTACAAGTATATACCTTTTAAGTAAGGTTACCTGGACCACACGTTCTCCAGTAACTACTGCAAAACACCTCAGTAGAATTGTCTGTTCCGTCACTTCTCAAATAAGTACAAATCATCTGGGACTCTTGTTAAAATTTAAATTCTAATTCAGAAGGTATATACTTGCTGCTTTAACAAATTCTTCCAAAACTTAATGGCTTATAACAACAGAACATGTATTTGAACACATCCCTGCTGGAAACCTGTGGCTCAAGATCTTTCACATAGTTCTGATCAGTGTGTTGGGCTGGACTTGAGGAAGAATCTGCTTCTAAGCTTCTTCCTTTGGCTGCTGGCAAGCCTCATCTCTTTGCTTGCTGTTGGCTGAGAACATCATTCCTTTGCTATGTGAACCTCTTTCTAGGGCAGCTCAACATAGCTGCTTAGTCCAAGACAGATAGAGAGGGTAGGGATAAGGAGAGGATAAACAAGACAAAACCTGAATCTTCTTGTAACCCAGTGTCACAAGTAATGTCTCATCACTTTGACTTCTTCTCTTCAAGAGTAGGAGATTACAAGGACGTAAACACAAGGAGAGAAGTAGGAGTCGTCGGGGGGTTCCATCTTAGAAGCTGCCTGTCCAAGTAGATTTGGGGTAGGGGTTGAAATTCTACGTTTCTAAGGAGCTCCTGGGTGATACTGTTATTATTCTTCAAGAACTTCACTTTGAAAAGAAAGGGTCTACACTTCCTGCCTCCAGTTCTATTTTTAATCACCTTCTGTTGATCACACTCACTCCAGTTAGGCTTTCTCACCCTCCACTCCACTGAGAGTGCCCTGATAGAAGTCACCAATGACTTCTGCATTACTAAATCCAGGATCTGAAAAAAAAACAAAAACAAAAACAAAACACTTTTTCTGAAAATCTTTCCTTACTTAGCTTCTGGAACATCAAGTTTCTATTTCTCCTCAGTTTTTCTGCTAGTTGTAGATCTCCCTGACTATAAATATTAGCATATTCCACAATCCAAACCTTAGAACTATTTTTTAAATCTACACTTAACTCCTAAATAGTCTCATGAAGGCTTATAGCTTTAAATTCCAGATATATGCTGACCACTCTCAAATTTACATCTCTAATATGAATTTCTCCCCTAAAATCCTGACAGGTGTACTAAGTACCACAGTCAACATCTCTACTCAGATATCTAATAGTAACTTCAAACTTAAGTTACAAAATAGAATTATTTATATGCCGCTGTCTCCCCCTTCCTCACCAGGCCCAGCCTGGCAATCTTGCTTCTCATTTATGTCTGCAAACCAAGCAAACAGTACCTCTCCCCAGTCAGTGGCTGTTCAGTGAAAAACTCGAGAGTCATACCTGAGTCCTCTCTTACTCTCATGTACACAGTCATGAAGCTTAATCAGTGTTGCCTCTTTTTATCCCTTGACTTTCCCCATCATTCTCTATCCTAACGTCATCACCCCAGTACAGACCATTATTATGTGTTACATGGAGTTCTGATCGTTTTATTATTGATTATAGCTTCCAACCTCTAACCCAAGTGATTTTACTCAACCCATCTTCTTCTACATTCATAGTTTTCGTTAGCCTATAGAATGAAGTTTAGATTCTTTAATATTGTTTATAATGCTGGACAAAATCTGGCCCCTGATACCCTCTCCAGTCTCATTTATCTCTACTTGTTTACCTGGGCCCTAAACTTAAGCAAAGCAGGGACTGGGCTATTTAATGAACATTCCCATTTGATTATGAGTCTTCATGAATATGGTTTTTCTTTCTGAAAAGCTCTTCTTTTTCTGTCTTGTTTGGCTAGCTTTCTCTTCATTCAGATTTCAGCTTATTAAACCGAACTTCTTCCTGAAGGCCATCTTTGATCTCTTAGACTGGGTTTGAGGCACCTATGGTGTAGGACATAGTGTTATATACTTCTCTATCTTAACAGTTATTGTATTTTCTACTAATCATTGAATTATCTTTATTTTTTTTTTCTCCCATTAAACTCTAAGTTCTGGGAAGACCAGATCAGCAGATGTAGATTCAAATATTTTGAAGCCTGAAAAATATAATGTTGGGGTCCTCTTTAAGAATTTATGTAATTATTAGGGTGCCTGGGTGGCTCAGTCAGTTAAGCACCTGACTTTGGCTCAGGCCGTGATCTCACAGCTTGTGAGTTTGAGCCCACATCAGGCTCTGTGCTGATAGCTCAGAGCCCGGGCCTGCTTCAAATTCTGTCTCCCTCTCTCCTCTCTCTCTGCCCCTCCCCGTTCATGCTCTGTCTCTCAGAAATAAATAAACATTTAAAAAAGAATATGTGTAATTATTTATTTATAAGTATTATTTGAATTATATACATATAATTTTCAAATACACATACTCAAGTGAAAATGAGAGTTTTCATTTATAAACAGAAATCACAACAAAGTAAAAAAGTGATAAATGTAAAAGCATGTGATCCTCTAAACACTCTGCTAGAGGCCCTTCCCAGAACCCCAAAGGTTAAGCTTCATTAAATTCCCAGTAAACACACCTCTACATCTTAGTCTTCTTTAAAACTCTGTTTCTAGTATTGAGAGCAGTGCTTGATACATAACAGATACTCAACAAATATTTTGGAATGGATGTATTAACTATTTTCACATATTAGAGTACTAAAAATATATTTTTCCATGTTAGAAAATTGTTCTTATAATTATTTTTATTACTATTGTCATATTTCAAATACTAATAATACATATACCTGTTAGCATATCAGGGGGCTCTATGCAAAAAGTCTATTATATTTCATTACCACATGGAAAAAAATTGCATCAAAATATACACTCTACTCTTCTATATTTGTATGTATGTATATATATTTGTATGTGTCTCTATAACTTTATAGATCACGTGTATTAAAACTTTAATGTTGAATTACGAAGATTTTGGTTTTTCGGATATTACCACAAACAGAAACCCTCCAGAGAGAAACCATCTATATTCTGTTTTCTTTATAATGTTTTTTATAAACATTTATCTGCAAGATAATAAGGATACCAGTGTTTTATATAACAGAAATGCATAAAATGTTTTCTTTACAATGGAATTGTCCACTAGACACTACTTAAGAGGTTATTTGAATTAAGGCAATAATCTTGCATTCGGAAGATAAGCTGTTTGGCTTACATCTTTATAGAGTTGAGTCTGTTAAAATAGAATTTAATTTAGTTAAGTTTCTTTTATAATAACATTTTAAATTTGCTGTGAGTTGATGTGCTCATGTCAAAACTGTTAGGGGTGTGTGTGTGTGTCTGTGTGTGTGTGTGTGTGTCTGTGTGTGTGTGTTATAAAGTGCAGCCTTCTGATCAATGCACACTTTTTCCTCCCATTTTCCTAAATACATCATGAAAAAAGGATGAGGTTTCCGCCTTAATTGCTTGTGCCTTTTATTCACATTCCTCTCTCAGCCAGAATTGTGAAAAGAGTGTTAGGAAAAGGCTGCACAATAGAGCTTTTCATTAGGCCCCAGCAAGGCACACAAAGGAAGGCTTTTGGAAGGAGTGAATGCAGGAGTTTAATTTGCAGGTGGAGAGTAGATAAAAGGTGCTGACACCTCTATTCTTCTCTTACTTAGGTGACCCTTACCCTGTTCAGCTGATCCCAACTACCATGGCAGCTGCGGCCGCAGCAGCACCAGGCTTAGGCCCGCTTCAACTGCAGGTAAGTCGGGGAAACAATGCAGAAGAGACAAAGGTTAAGTAAATATCGCAAACAGCTATTATCATGTTAAAGCAAAATAAGGCTAACTAGTGGTATTTGTCTCACGCTTTTTTTGTTTGTTTTTGAATTTTCTTGCACCAATCCTCAACCAGAAGTTGAGTGGTCGATTCTTTTAATTTGTAGCCCTGTTTTCTGTACTACAGATAACTTATTGTTAATTTTTATTGCTGGTATCAGTTACCATAATGGGCTCTGGTTTTGTTTTGATTACTGTGTAAAATAGTTGCGTCACAGAGTGGTCCTCATCAAGATAAAAAGAACATAAAGTGTCAAAGACATACACTCACAGATACTTATGAATCAAGTCAACTTAACAGAAATTACATTTAAAAAAATGTTCAAGATACACAGTATTGTTGACTCTGTAGGTCTTTTTATTCTCCTGCTAATGCCAACTCAGTTGGGCAAGCAAAGGGAAGTAAATCAAAAGTGAGCACAACTTTATCCAGACATCCCAATAAAGACTGTTTTAGCCCTGAAGAATACATATTCCCATGTATTCAAGAGTGTCAGTGATAACTTTACCAGATGTCCAAGTGATTTTAGAAATTTTGTGTCTGGAGTTGAAAAGAATATTAATAATATTATATTAAAGGTATCTTTCATTAACTGTTTAAATCTTTGAAACAACATCCTACAAAATCTTCCCTAGCTTTGGTTGTTATGGACATCATAGTTATGCAATTAATGGGGTTAACAGATCATCTAATAATAGAATCAGTCACCCCTGTGAGAAGTTTTATATTTTCCTTTGCCCGAGAGACACAGTATATCTGTAAACCCAGCTATATAAACCCAGTTAAGTTATGTTTAATAAACTTAACCTGTATGTACAAAAGTGCAGTGTCATGACAGATGATCTTAGTCTATAAGGAAAAATAGTTTTATATTGTATCATTCAGAGACAGATATATCTGGCCAGCACAGGGGATTGTCAGAAGACCTGATGGGTTTCTGAAAAACCAGTAGAATCTCACAGGAAGAACACAGGAGGAGCCGAGACACACTGTTTTCTACAGAGGTTAATAACGGTCATTTCTATTCTACCTTTTCCACGAAAAGCTACAATGTGAGTGAGTGTTTTTTTAAGTTGGAAGTACCTTGGGAAGTGTTAGAGCCAAGGGCTCAATAAAAGTAGCATAACATTTGTTATCCTTTGAAATGGCATCCGGGAAATAATGACAATATGGGAAAGTGCTTGCAATCGGTAAAACTTTACAAGAGTTGTGAAATTAAAAGAAGAAGGAAGTGTATCCAGAAATATATTTGAATGTGGAAATAGGAGTTTTGGAGATTTCTGATGTCTGTTTTGAAAGCAAGTTAGACATTCTTGTCTCCTTTCACCCTTGGGTTAATTGTGAGAGGAAGCCGGGGCAAGTATGTTTCTCTGTACGATTCTAGTAGAAAGTAGCTTTCTTAGGCAGCCATCCAAACCTCTCTTCTTACAGAGATGATATTAAGATATTTGAAATTCTGTTATTTCCATCCTTATAATATGTCAGATCTCCTTAAAATACCAAGATCTTAAAAACATTTATTTTCAGAGCAAAGAAATGGCACCAAATGCATTTGCTCTTGCTTTCACTATAATTTGATCTATACATAGAATAAAGCTTTTTTTTTTTTTAATGTAAGTGACATTGTACCCATTCATATATATGAGTTTTAGTTAAGATCTCAGTAAACTAACACTGTGGCACAGCAGGAAAATTAATAATCCAAAACTCTTGTGGTAAACCATTAGCTACTAGTAAAACACATACGGGGGCACCTGGGTAGCTCAGTTAGTTAAGCATCTGTCTTTGGCTCAGGTCAGGATCTTGCCATTCATGAGTTCTAGCCCCGCATCAGGCTCTGGCCTGACAGAGTGGAGCCTGCTTGGGAGTCTCTCTCTCTCTCTCTCTCTCTTTCCCTGCCTCTCTCCTACTTGTGCTTTCTCTCCCTCCTCTCTCTCCCTCTCTAAAAATAATTAAGTAAAACTTAAAAAAATAAATACTTATCCATAAAGGCACATGCAAATTTTTTGCTCATGATTTAAAAATGCTACTCAAGGGGCGCCTGGGTGGCTTAGTCGGTTAAGCATCTGACTTTTGCTTAGGTCATGATCTCGCCGTAGTGGGTTCGAGCCCCGCGTCGGGCTCTGTGCTGACTGCCAGCTCAGAGTCTGGAGCCCATTTCAGAGTCTGTATCTCCCTCTCTCTCTGACCCTCCCCTGCTCACGCTGTCTCTCTCTCTCTCTCCTAGAAATAAATAAAATAAAAATATTTATAAAAAAATAAAAATGCTACTCAAATGCAAACACATTTCAAACATATGTCATGGCAGACTATCTGACTTTTCTTTGAAGTGGACTGACTCTCACCTTTGCTAAAGGTTTCTGCACCAGCTGATTTGTGGACTCCTATTCCTGACACAATAATCACAGGCCCCAACCTTGCATTCAGCATTCCCCAGAGCTGCAAAGGAGACCTATAATACTCTCCTTCCTCTCGCTTGAGGATAACATCCAAATTTGATTCTTCCCAACAGACCTGGCTGGATGGATCAGAAACAAGCTAACTACCGTACCTAGTCAGAAGTCTTGTCTTAACCGAAATGCCCAACATTTGCCTCAATCTTGTAAACCTATTTCTGAGAAGCTTCATTTCAGTGGGGTATAATGTTTGAGACAGTTTTAATTTTCTTCAGACTCTGCTTTTATTTATATGCCATCAGATCTCCATTTCCCAGCCCTTAATAATATCATTATAGACCTCATTCCTTCCAGGTCCTTTTCTTTTCTTTTCTTTTCTTTTTTTTACAAATAGTTTATTGTCAAATTAGTTTCCACATAACACTCAGTGCTCATCCCCATAAGTGTCAGGTCCTTTTCAATCACTAGGATTCTCTTTCAATAGTCCCAGATTCTTCTGCTAGCTTCTTTGGTAAGGCTTTTGCAAGGATTAACTTGTTTCATTCTTATTACAACACTTTATGTTATGTATAGTTAAGTTCTTATTTGATAAAGAAGAATTGGGTCACAGAGTCCAAAATCCATGACTCTTAAACAATTATATTTGTTTCTCCAAGTACGGGAAACATCTCCCTTTGGAGGCATTCCTCCTCTTAGGACATTTGCTAACTTAGTAACCTGCTAACCAAATTATAGCAATATTGCTGATGAATTGGCACTACTACAAATACTCTTTATGCATCACAGGGGTGAAAGAAGTAACCAGATTCATACGGGCAGCTATCTGACTTAGACTGCATCTTTCATCCCTCTTTACAAAGACATATGTTAACTCAAGCCCCTCTTTTTGAACATCTCGATCTAAGAACGGACACTATAAATATATTCCTACTCATGATTGACTTTGCTTGCCTACCATTTGTGTTTTCTTTTGAGACAGCCTTTGCCTGTTATTGTTCATACTCGGATGATAGAATCACAAAACCAAGATCTTTCTTAAAGAAAGAATAAAGAAAAGTACAGTTATTTTAAAAGATTAGCAAAGTGAGGTGTTTTAAATGCAGCCACTTTAACTTAAATATTATTGCATGTCCCTGGATAAAATAGTGAAGTTCTTGCTATGTAATAAAATACACCTTACATTTTTAAATCACCTTACTATATACATTAGGAGCAGTTGAAGTAGTCTAAGCATTGTGATATATTTATTTTTTATACAGAAAAAATAACAATATAAAGTACACAAATTAACATGTTGTGGCAAGGTACCACTTTATTTATTTATTTAATGCTTTTATAATGAGATATTTGTCTGTTTCTTCTGCTTTTTTAAGTCTTTCCTGGGGCACCTGGGTGGCTCAGTCATTTGGGCGTCCAACTTCGGCTCAGGTCATGATCTCACTGTGGGTTTGAGCACCGCGTTGGGTTCTGTGCTGACAGCTCAGAGCCTGCAGCCTGTTTCGGATTCTGTGTCTTTGTCTCTCTCTGACCCTCCCTTGCCCATGCTGTCTCTCTCTCTCTCTGTCTCTCAGAAATAAATTAAAAACATTAAAAAAAAAGTCTTTCCTGAGCCTCAGATCCATACAGACAACTATTTGTTGAGTGTCAAGAAGAAATTTATAGGTGTTTATAGACAGCATAAGCTGAGTACAAAGTAGAACTTACCAGTTCTCTTTCTTGGCCCAAGACCTGCTCATTCTCTGGTCTTAGCAAATGGCTCCATTCCATCTATTGCTCAAACTAGAACATGAGAGCTATCTTTGTCTCCTCTTCCTCTACTTCCTCTACAACTGTTCATTCACCATCTGTGCATCCCACCTAATAAATACATCGAGGATCTATCCTTTTTTTCTTTTTTTCCATCTTACCTATTATTTACCCTTCTGTCAGACTACTTTGATTGGTTGCCTAATTTACCACAATACCCCCCGAACTGGTCTTCGGTCTTCATTTTACCCCCTCTAGTGTTCTCTCTACTCTATCAGAATAATCTTTCTGATCTTAGGAAATCTGATCATATCCTTCTCTTATTTAAAGAGCTTAAATGACTCCCTAGTGTTTTTAGGTTATCTGGACTTTTACATGTGGTATTTCCCCTTCCTGGAACCCCATTACCCCACCACCTTTACCAAGCCAACTGCTATTTCCTTCAGGTTACAGTTTAAAACATCACTTTCTAAAGGAATATTTCCTTGTCCCCAGGTCTAGATTAATGTAGCTCTTATATGCTTCAAGATCACACTGTATTTCCCTCTCATAGCACTTATAGAAAAAGTTTTAAATTCTACTTTCTGGCTTCTACCAGATGGCAAGATCTATGAAGACAGTGACTCACCATCATTTGCACTTAACCAAGTGCTTGAATTATTTTATGAACTGAATATCTATTATATGAAAGGGTGAAAAATGAATCTTAACATCACACTTATAATAAGTTAGGTATCTATCTTGCTCAAAGAGTTATTATGCTTTATAATATTGGAATTAAGCTGAATATTAATGATTAGTTTTCAATATAAATTTATTTTCATCCTTTAAGAAAGACAACAGCAAATTACAAACTCCAAAGGCATCATTGGCTCGTGGAAGAAAAAAAAACTAGTATTTTGAATTCAGTGAGATATACATTAAAATTTTATAATAAAAAAACCTACTCTCTTTTCACGAAATAACCTTAGAAAAACATTCCATGCCTAGTACCATGGTTATCACTACAATATTTTCCTTACTTGTATTAAAAAAAATATTTTTATAACAGTTTTGCTCCATACCACCTTATTCGATCTGCCCCAACTACACTAAAGGCTTTGCTATCCCTTGAGTTGCCCAGGCATGCTCCCAGCTCCCACCTTAGACTTTTAGATTAGCTGTCCCTCTACCTGAAATGCTCTTCCCTCTGCCTGGAAGACTCATTCTCTCACCTCATTGAAGAATCTACTCTAAGACACCTGGTGATTCAGTTGGTTAAGCATCCAACTTCGCCTCAGGTCATGATCTCAGGGGTCCATGTGGTCGAGCCCAGCATCTGGCTCTGTGCTGACAGCTCAGAGTCCGGAGCCTGCTTAAGATTCTGTGTCTCCCTCTCTCTTTGCCCCTCCCCTGCTCATGCTCTTTCTCTGCCAAAAATAAGTAAAACTTTTTAAAAAATTTAAAAAACAAGAATCTACTCTAATGACATCTCTCTGAGATACCTACCCTAAATAACCTTTTTAAATCACAAAATAACTCCACCAGAGATTCCACATCTTCTTCTATTTCCCTTATTCTTCTTTTTTTTTTCCTGTAGCACTCGTCATCTTTAAACATACTATAAAACTTACTTATTTTCCTTATTTATTGTCTGTCTGTTCCAAATATTCTGTACGCTTCACCAGAGCAGGGACTGTCATTTTTGTTATTATTGTTCAATAATGTATCTCAAGTGCTCAGATTAATGCCTAGCCAATAGCTGGTGCTCAATATATATTTACAAAATGAAAGAAACTGTCATGAGTTAGGGGTCATAATCATTTTTAATAATATAACAAGGCAGGGGTGCCTGGGCGGCTTAGTCGGTTAAGTGTCCGACTCTTTGCTTAGGTCATGATCTCGCGGTTCGTGGGTTCGAGCCCCGCGTCGGGCTCTGTGCTGACTGCCAGCTCAGAGCCTGGAGCCTGTTTCAGTCTGTGACTCCCTCTCTCTCTGACCCTCCCCTGCTCACGCTGTCTCTCTCTCTCCTAGAAATAAATAAAACCTTAAAAAAAAAAAAGACCTGGGAACTTTATATTTTTCAGCCCCTATTGAAGGTTCTTAGTATATGAGAAATTCCTAACACTATCTCTTCTGTTCCTTCCTTCTTTTATCTCATCATAGCCTTGGGCTGCTGCATAAAGAATGTATTTTAGCATTTCTTCCAGTTTATGTTATTCCTTTAAAGTAATTAGAATTTATACACACAAAACAGACCAAACATCTTAACCTTAGATTATTCTTGTATTGTTTGTAAATGTGTGTACAGAATATACATACACGTATGTATATGTATGTATAAGAATATGAACTGCTGGAGGTACTTTGACTCAATTATGGTGCACCCTGCCACACAACACTAAAGTAAGTGATTTCTAAATAACAGAAGAGTATATTATCAAGATAGTAACTATCTAATTAGCAATATCATATTCTGGGTTTACCCTTTTATTTTATTTCCTTTTCTTGTTTGTTTTTTTTTTATTTCCTCTTCCTTCTCAAACTACCTGTGTTTTTCTTTCAATAACCAAAGATGTTTTTCGTATCCTGATACTGTCTCCTTTTAGAAGATTCATGTACATAGAAAGCTAATATAGCTTCATTTCAGTTTCAAAAAGTGAGGATAATTATTTAAGCCAAATAAAGTTACACTTTGAATCTTTGGGATGTTCGTGACTGAATAAAATCAGCTAAGTAAGCCATCCATTTCTAATTAATAAAACCAAATAATGGCAGCAGTCCATCTGACATTTGTTCCTCATAGTCGTTGTCATTAATTTGCATTTTACTTAATGGGCATCATGAGTTTTTTAATAGTAATAGTTATAATGTAGTGAACTATTTCTATTTTTTAGCTAGGCTTCTAAGATTTGAAATTAGAAGGCAATATTTATTCATTTATTTCTCACTTTATAAATACCGTACTTGTGTTGGCCAAAAGATGGTTGCCACCTGCTCTACCTATAGGAAGCCAAAAATGTCGACTCCAACCAATGATTAATAGTGATAAGCAAAGGAAAAAACATTGAGATTATCCTTGGATGGTAATATTTTACTCAAGCAAGTAGCATTCATTCAAGACATTTTCCTGAATTAATGAAACTTTTTAATGAATTCAGTGGGATCATTTTTTAAATTCATCATGATATTTTTGGAATAAAGCCTCAAACTTTCAAGTTGCCATGATTGAAATCTCATGGGGCTATCATTCCAGTAACCAGTATTATCACTAACATGCATTATCTGGGGTTGAGAAAATGAGAGATGGCACGTGATCACGTTCAAGAATGAATCATACAAAATATCAACGGAAATCAATCTTTTTTCATAGCTATGAAAGGTACATGGAAGTCCTAGTGGAAATGGCTTAGGCTTCTATCTGATAGACAGTAACATCAAGGCAGACATGGATAAAAAACTGAAGTTCATCTTTTTATCAACCTCCTGCCAGTCTCCAAAGGAGGTCAATAATTATGACAGGACACAGATAAATGCTTCATATTACCCAGAATACTGGAAGTGACTGAGCATGGCTTTATGTGTCTGACCAAGAGAAACACCCAGAAAATCAATAAGGGAGAAATAACCATATGGAGAGGTCTGGATGTGAGGATTTTTTACCTTCTTATTGAAAGAATTAGTTACAAGGATGGTATTCCTCTTTACCTACCTACATACTGTACTATACAGCATAACTTTTAGGTCACTGTCATGTTCATACAGGGTGAAAAATGCTCAACTTCTCATTTCAGTCGCAACCCTGGTGTGCTGTGTGCTGTTGGACTTCTGTCTGCATGAGTGAGATTTCTTGCAGGTTAAAAGAACGAATTCCCTCTTTGCCTCTCCCTTTGACCCTGAGCCTGCAGGGCAGACAGACAGAAGCACACATATGATTAATACAGCACAGCTGCAAGTGTGAGTCATTTGCATATGTATTAATAGAGGCAAAAAACCCAACAATTAAATTATATACAGAGACATCCTGCATACTAAAGAACATATGCAAATAGGCCTGAAAAAGTGCAGCCAGCATTTTCTCTGACTTTTCCAAGCCCATATGGCCTAGACGCCGAACCCAGCAGTGTTCAAGAATCTCCTTTAAGGAAGAACCTGGTAGGAACTACTTCCATACTTATTAACCACCCCTGGGGTTCCCGGGAGCTGTTTTGACATTTGGACAATAGAGACAGTACGAGCAGTGTCTTTTCATGCTATTTCTGTATTTCCTTGTTTCCAGCAGCTTCATGGTGTCTCATTACATGCTAACAGAAACATTAGTACATGTGTGCTTTTCCACGGTACCCATTTGATTGTAATGGCCAATCAAATAAATGCCAAACTTTACATTGTATTTGAAGTCCCATCATCGCCATACACTAAAGTAATACAACTATTCGACAGTGCCAGATTTTCTGGTCACAAGTCAGTCAGTGTCCATTACTCAATGGCATTCTGTGTTCTCGTAATCAAAATATACTTAGGTTACTCTGAAATGTTTTGTGACTAATTATCATACATAAAAGGATTTGTGAGGCTCAAGGCCAACAGCAGATCATCCAGTCCTACGAACAATATCAATGTATTAAAATGTTAAAAAGTGTATAGTTTTTTTCTTTTTTTCGAGAAAAACAAAAACTACTCCATTTTCTAGTCTTGACTATATATGTAAGAGAGAGAGAGCAACTAACAGTCTTCAGATTCACAGATCATATTTATATTAGAAATTTATTCTTCAGGGGCGCCTGGGTGGCTTAGTCGGTTAAGCGTCCGACTTTCGCTTGGGTCATGATCTCGTGGTTCATGGGTTCGAGCCCCGCGTCGGGCTCTGTGCTGACTGCCAGCTCAGAGCCTGGAGCCTGTTTCAGAGTCTGTGTCTCCCTCTCTCTCTCCCTGCTCATGATGTCTCTCTCTCTCTCTCTCCTAGAAATAAATAAAAAAATATTAAAAAAAAAAAAAGAAATTTATTCTTCAAGTTGACCTTATATTATGGGCATTCTTTAATTTATTCAAGGAAACTTTTATGAGGACAAATTCAACATTAAGAGTAGTATTTCACATAATTGCCTTAATAGGACCAATAAGAATCTTGACCCTAAAGAACCCCAATGAAGACAGATGCCTCTTAAGAGGAACAAATACTAAGGTTTGTTGGTACGAGAAAACTGTTAAATATTATCCATTCTTTACCGTGGCAAAGTCTCAAAGCATGCAACCGGAACATGTAAATTGCCTTACCTACAGCTGGTAAACGTAGGACAGAAGTCTTTGTAGGTAATTAATTATACTCAGAAAAATTTAGTCTCTCAGCAGGGTATAATTAGAAAACATAAAGACTAAAGCAAAAATTTTTATTATATTAAGGCATCATATTTAGATTAATATCTTAAGAAGCACTATTTCTTAATGAGAGGCATTGTACCATAATAGTTAAAAGTATAGTACCTTCAGCCATCCGTGCCTTAAAGAACTGTTACTCTGTTATTCGCTAGCTCTGTGACTTTGGGCAAGTTACATAACTTCTCCATGCCTTATCATTTTGTCTGTATAATGTGGGCATAAATAATATCTTTTTGAGAGGATTAAATGAGGTAACATATATAAAGTGTGTGGGAGGAAATAGTGTTAACTCCTTTTTATCAAATACTATGTGCTAGGTGAGAGTAAATGCTTGGTATTATTAGTTGTTTAATAACTGTTACTCACTGAAATTAAAACTATTTAAAAAATTTTTAATGTTTATTTATTTTGAGGGGGTGTGTTGGACAGAGAGAGAAAGGGAGAGAGAAACCCAAGCAGGCTCCACATTGTCAGCGTGAAGCTCTATGCGGGACTCGATCCTGTAACCCTGGGATCATGAGCTGAGCCGAAATCAAGAATCTGATGCTTAACCTACTGAGCCACTGAGGAGCTCCTGAAACTATTTATTGCTAAAAGTCCATCTCACAAATTAGAATTTGGAAGACTTATCTTATGAGCATTTACTTTTCAGGTCAGCAGGTAAAGCAAGTTAGTAAAATTTAGGCATATCATCTTATTTATGAGGAAATACTTATATTCCCCTGTGTGGTACATTTTAAGACCCATCACAAGAATCTATGGGTAGCAATGAGTTTACTTATCTCACCAAAATATGAGAGGTTACTTGGAGTATAAAGTTCTGCATTTTGCTATTGCTCATTCTTTGTCTCAGTTTTTATATCTATAAAATAAAAATAATGCCTGGGGCACCTGGGTGGCTCAGTGGGTTAAGCATCCAACTTCTGCTCAGGTCATGATCTCGCAGTACCTGAACTGAAGCCCAGCATATGGCTCTGTGCTTACAGTTCAGAGCCTGGAGACTGCTTCAGAATCTGTGTCTCCCTCTCTCTCTGCCCCTCCCCTAGTCATGCTCGTGCGCGCTCGAGCGCTCACTCTCTGTCTCTCTCTCTCTCAAAAATAAATAAACATTTAAAAAGTTAAAGAATAAAAATAAAAATGCCTCCTGTTGAGTCCTATTTTTCCATGGGTATAATGCAAATAAATTGTCTCTATGAGCTGACCACAACTGTTCTGAATAAATACCTTATACTATTTAAAATGAGTTATTTACATGGATGCCTTTAATATAATATGCATTTTTAGATAAATGATATAAAAGATATTTTCTGGTATCACCCTTCAAAGGTTATATTCCTTTGTTGAGATATATTAATAAAATATTTACTCTTATTCTACTCTTCTGTTGTTTATAGATACTAAACTATTTCCCATATAAATCTTAGAAAATTTAGAAACTTTTTATGACTTTCTTTAAGAAAACAATTCCTATAGTTTCAAACTTTAATGTGGAAGCAAATTATTTTTATAAACCCCACAGTATTCTGAAAATTTTATTTACTCAGCAAATATTTATTCTTTGTAAGCTCTTCAGCTAAGGAATGCAAAGATGAGTCAATTAAGAATTCTTAATGGATTATAGAGGAGCCTGAAATTTAAAAGAATGAATGCAGTGTGAAAGTGGAGTAAAACTTAAAGAAAGTCATAAAACCTCCTGCCCTATGAAGTATATTTGAAGTGGAAAGGACCCCAGAGACCATTCATTGAAAAACGTTATTTCAAACTATTCGCAAGAATCCAAGTAGTTTCAAGCACCCCAAACGATACTATTCACTTTTTTATGTGTTATAAATTGAACTATACAGGCTAAGATTGTTTGAATGAAAGAATCTGCTGCTAAAACAAAATTTGAAAACCATTCTTATAGTCCATTTTACTGATGATGCCATTTGGACTCTTAAGTGGTGACCTGGCTAAATCCAATATTAACAGAAGTATACCACCTGGGATCCTAGCAACTGAAAGCTAAATCTAGCTTTCTTCCCATTTTACTATGGTATCCTTAAAAATAAACTCATATATTCATATATATTATTTTTAAGGTTTTTTTTTTTTGTATAAAGGAAGGAGAAAGATTGCTGTTTTTGCTCTTAGACTATTAAATTAAGGATGAATAAAACAATGGGTAGGATTTGCATATTAGTAACAATGGCAACCTTCTGAATTGCTTTCATTTTGCTGAGTTCAGTGATTGTGCTCTGTGAATTAATTCTTTTGTGAAAAGCTATTGAAAGATCAAGGAATTCAGAAAACAAAACAACAGAGAAGCATGCTGTTTCATATCTATTTGTTCATAGAAGGTTCAAAGTGGGATTGTTTACATCACAAGTCTTGTTGATATTTTATTTGCTTCTTAGAAGAAAGATAGTATTCAAAGATGATTATATAATCATGCAGACAAGATTTTGTAGTCATGAAAGAACTGTTCTGAGAGAGAAAGACCAAGGAGAAAAACCACATTACAATATTGAGCTGTGTATGGTTGGCAAATATCTTCAGGAGACTTGAAAATAGAGCCCTTTTCGCTTCCTTCAGATCAAAAATGTAAGCCAGTCCCATATATTTCAAATTTGGTGTTTCCTGTGGAAGTTTCTCAATAATGTCCTGCCAAACTGAGGGGGAGGAGGAGGGAAATGAACCCTTAATTATTTCATATTTCTTAATCCTGACCTTTACCTTAATGTCATACTCCTTCTCTTACCTAGCTAATGTTTGGATAAAGGAAGTAGACAGGAAGAAATGGAGGAATAGATTCAAAGTATGCTCCCAGATGATTTGCTGCATGAGCATTGGGCCAGCATAATTAATACCTCCAACATGAAAATTACAACAGCAGTCTCTTCCTTTTCGATTATTAGAACTTTTTCAACATAGAATGGAAAAAAAGTACTAGTGATAGTGAAAATTGCAATTACTTCCTTTTAGGAATGAGGCAGAACTATAGCCAGTGCTGTCTATCTATAGTAGTTGTTTTAAGATAACAAGTTTCCATTGGAAATTTATACCATGCCCTACAATTGCGCCACTTCAAGTATGTGCACACATTATTTTTTTATATGACTAGTTTCCCTCTAAATTTAGGTCTTTAGTTTTAAAGGAATATTAAGTTATTAAAAATCATACACCTAAACCATTTGATTAATACAGAAGTTATGCCAAGACATTTAACCAAACAAACAATAAAAGCTAAGGCCCTATGTGTCTTCATTTTTATTCCTTCTTCATTTGATTCATCTTTTTTTTTAAATGTTTTATTTATTTTTGAGTCAGAGAGAGAGCACGAGAGGGAGAGGAGCAGAGAGATAGGGAGACACAGAACCCGAAGTAGGCTCCAGGCTCTGAGCTGTCAGCACAGAGTCCGATGCGGGGCTTGAACCCATGAATGTGAGATCATGACCTGAGCTGAAGGCAGAGACTTAACCGACTGAGCCATCCAGATGCCCCTGATTCGTCTTTTAACTAGTTTATTTCCAGAGCAATCTTAAGTTTGGATGTTTTAGTGTCACCTTAGACACAAGCTAGCATCAAATACATTATGAAACTATAAAATATTCTGTCACAGATTCAGCCTTTGCATTGTAGCTATTTACTAGTGTATGGGATAGTAATTAGTTAGATGACTTGAATGGCTTTAGCTGTTTTTTCTCCTTTCTGTTAAACATGTTCCCCAAACTTTATTTAAATATTTTTAAATATTAAAATAAATCTAACAAATAAATAATATGCAAATGGTATCTACTGTGTAATGGGTTATGGGCTTCAGTTTTATGAGAGACCTTGTTTAGGTGTGTCTTTGGTCAAGTTACGCAATACCTCTTAGTCTTAGTTTCTTCACATGTGAAATTTGCTAATATTGTTTCTACATGGCAAAGCTAGTGCAAAGGCTTAAATGAGATACTACATACAAAATGTTTTCGTCTGCAGCCATACCACACTGAATGCACCTGATCTCGTCTGATCTCGGAAGCTAAGCGGGGCCGGGCCTGGTTAGTAGTTGGATGGGAGACAAAATGTTTAGTATAGCATAAGTAGTCAGCCATCTTTAGCTGCTATGATCCTCATTATTATCACCTAGGTTCAAGTATTTCCAATGGTCAGAAATGAGCCTAACAAATTATTTTGTAATTTAAGTTAGCAAGTAATTGTCTAGGATATAGCAATTATGTCTTACAGTAAGGAGTATGGTTATTGGAGAAATCCATCTTTATCCAAGTATTTGATGCAAGCAGAATGTCTTTATGAAAATAAAATACATTTTCAAAATAAAAACCTTTCTTCTGTGTGTAATACTGCAAGAAACCTATATTTCAGTTCTTCCTAAAAATAAATAGAATCTATCTCTCTAATGTTTTCATTCCACATGAATTACTAGAGCTTTTATGGCACTAGCAATCATTTGGGAAAGGAACAATCTTTTCCTTTTGAAAAGCTGTGCTACTGAAAAGTTGTAGTGTTCATTACAGTGAAAGAATTTTACAACATGGATAGTTAGGCATAAGAATAGATAGTTGGGGCATAGCTGATCTAACTATCATGATCCCCCTAACCACCCATATTGCTCAACAAATAAGGGTTCTAGTCTCAGCCTTCCTTTGAACCTATGCAGTGTCTGGTCTTGAATCAGTTAATCTACTATGACTCAAGTTTTCTTATTTATAAAGTGCGTATTACTGTCCTACCTCTAGTTGGCCTACTTATATGTAATGGAGGAGGGAAAAAATGAAGCAAAAAAAGCATGATTGAAAGTAACAGAAATTGCCAGAAGGAAACTTTGCACCTCACAGGTGGACTTCTCTGATTCATGGACACATTTATTCATGTGCTATCAAGGAAAACATGAGAGAAGGGCAATAAGGCAATTATTGATCTGAGACATTGAAAAGAAATGCTTTAGACACTTGAAAATAATCAAGCTAACTCTGAAGGTCCAATCAGGCAAGAAAGTTTTATTTATTCCTATTATAGCTCCATGGAATGAGAAGAAAGACGAGCAGGTCAGATCAGAGCTAGATCACCCAATAGATAAACTAACAGCATATTTACACACAAGACAAGAAGAACTATCTAGAAACAAATAAATAACAATTTCATATAACTTCAATAGCAGCAGTCGGAATACTGTCATTTTTTAATTACACAGCCACAGTGTTTGGACACTTCCAACTTTTTTGTCTTTAGGTTCTAAAATAGGAACCTAGTCCTAAAAATCTACCTTTCTGGGATGCCTGGGTGGCTCAGCCAGGTGAACATCCTACTCTTGATTTCTGCTCAGGTCATGATCTTGTGCTGTATGGGAGCCTCACAGGGATTCTGCTTGGGATTCTCTCTCTTTCTCTCTCTCTCAAAATAAATAAATAAAGATTGTTTTTAAAAAGTTAAAAATTGGCCTTTCTGTTGCTGTTTCTTGGAAATCTTTCTCTTTTGTTTTCGCTTTGGGTCTCCTTTTTTTTTCTTCTTCTCTTCATTTAACTTTTCCTCTCTAGGTTCTTAGCTACCCTCCTCTGTTAATCCTTCTCTATCTCTTTCTCCCACTCTGATCTTTTCTTCAGGTCTTTTCTCCTCTTCTCATTTATCAAGATCTGAGCCTCTGACTGCCATTTTGTTCTCCCACAACAGTGAAAAACTGAGGAAATTATCTTTTTTGGACGTACTTGCTTCTTGGCTAAACAGTTACAGAAGTAATCTAGATATGAGCAGAGGCATCAGAAATTGGAATTAGGAATATTCAAATGGCAAGGATGGAAACTATCAGAGGAAAATATAACTGGGCCTTTTTTCTCTTGGTCTAAATAGAATTCATAACATTCTAAATTATCTCAGAAGATCCTACCCTATTCATCTTCTCTATTAATAAAGCGAAATATGCCAATGATAGAGGCTTCCGTTTAGACCAGAACACAGCGGTTGAAACAGTCCTGTTTTTACCCACTCTCCCATTAGAATTGGCATATTTTCAAACTATGCTTCCTAGCTTGGGAAAGAAACGTGAGTTCTCTTAGAAAGGAAACATGTAGATGTGAAAGCACTGCTCATTATTTTATACTAAGAAAGTACAGCACAATTGGTTTCTTAGCATCAGCAGAAATGGAAAGAACTGCTTTTCACCTTGTTTATTTAATAGTCTACTATCAGTACTTTATACTCCTATTATCTCAAATGGTGGGTGGTAACCCCTGACTAGCTGGTCTCCTGCACACTCAAACCATTTGTAATTCATTTTTTACACCCATGTGGAGATACTGGAGATACAGAAAGACCAGGTCTGCATTTTATAATGTTTTCAAAAATCTTTATAATCTACAGTGCTAGCAAATTGTCACTTTTTCCTGCTTCTTTCTTGGGACGAAGGGCCCAAGGGTTTAAGAATTATAAGTCCAAGTTGTTGAATAAGATCCTTTTCAGGTTTACATGGTATCTTCTATTTTTTTTTAATTTCTAAAATGAACATCTTGTAAAAGTGATTGTATTTTGGATTTACAATTCCATGGGTTTTCACCATCACCACCACTACCAACACCACCACCACAGCTTCAGCACTCCTTAAATTCTCTTCGTGTTTTTGGACACCTGGGAATGGAGTCCTGTCTTCAGCTGCCCAAGGAGTTGAAGCCTGGCTCTGACAAGACAGTCAAAGCTAAGAGCAGCAAGCTACCTTCTAGTTCAGCAGGCAGCCTCTGTAAGCCCGCTATTTTTAACATGGCTTTCAGCCCTCTCTGCTATCCTTAATTCCGGCATTTCTTTGTTCATGCTTTGTTCATTTGGTTTTCTTTTTATTTACTTATTTACATTTATTTATTTTGAGAGAAGGAGAGAACATGAGCGACCAGGGGAGGGACAGAGAGAGAGAGAGAGAGAATCCCAAGCAGCAGTCTCCACGCTGTCGATGCAGAGTCCAATGCAGGGCTTAAACTCTTGAACTGTGAGATCATAACCTGAGCCAAAATCAAGAATTGGATGCTTAACCAACTAAACCACCGGGGCACCCCTATTTGGCTTTTTTTTTTTTTTTTTTTTACAATAACTTCTTAGCTCATTTTGTTGGACTTAAATATTTAATTTCTGTTTTAATTTTTTTTAATTTTCATTGTGATCCAAGTTTTACTAATTTTTATTAAGCTTCCGAAGATTTACTTCTTTGTAATGGTAAAATATACTGAAACATAATCTTTACCATTTTAACAGACTTCAGTGACATGCTACTAGTACATTCATGGTGTTGTAAAGCCATCACCTCTACCCATCTCCACAACCTTTTCGTCATCTCTACCAGAAAGTTCATACCCATTAAATAATAACTCCCGATGTTTTCACCACCACTGCCCCCCTCAGTCTCTGGGAACCACCATTTTACTTTCTGTCTCTATGAATTATCTATTTGAGGTACTTCATGGAAGTGGAATCATACAATGTTTGGTCTTTTGGGTCTGGCATATTCATTTTACATAATGTTTCAAGGTTCATCCATGTTGCAGCATGTCAGAATTTCCTTTTCAGAGCTGAATAACATTCTGTTGTTGGTAATGCTGGCTATTGTTTACCCATTCATCCATTGATAGATATCTGGGTTGTTTTCATCTTTTGCTGTTGTAAATAATGTTTCTATGCAAATGGATGTACAAAGATCTCTTTTAATCCCTTCATTCAAACATTTGGGGTGCCATCCTGGATGTGGGATTGCTGCATCATTGAGAATCTTAGGTTTAATTTTTTAAAGAACTGTCATGCTTTCCACACCATTTTACATTTCTACCAGCAAGGAACAGGGTTCCAATTCTGCCACATCCTGGCCGACATTTGTCGTTTTCTGTGGTTTAGCCATTTCATTTCGTTTCATTTTACTAATAGCCATACAAATGGGTGTTAGGTGATACCTCACTGTGGCTTTGGCTTGCATTTCCCCAATGATTAGTAAAATTAAACATCTTTTTATGTGCTTATTGGCCATTTCTATATCGTTAGAGAAATCAGAATATGATCCTTTTTACAAGAACTTCTGGGAATTGATTCTTGGAGAATGTTTGTCTTTTCATTGTCACCACGTTAGGTGAGCCTTTATAATATAAGATATATAATATAATATTTTTTGATTGAAAGATGGATAAATAAATGAATGAATAAAAGAACAGATCCTATTGTCCTTTATCATCCAGAGCATCTGAGTTTTAGGACTAGATTTGCTACATGGGGCAGATTTTTTAACCTTGTTAGGCTACATTTTCTTAATCTATAAACAGAGATAGTAATACCTGAATGCTAGAATTGTTATGCAGATTAAATACCATACATAATGCATTGAAAACAGTGACATACCAACAGGAAATTAATTTGCTTATAAAGATACCTTAGTGCTTATCATTATCTACTATGTTTAAGTTTTGTAATACTTACATGCTGATTCTTTATGTTTCTTTGTTCATGCTAGGAGCATCCTCTTAAAGTAATCTAAAATACTTTTTTAAAGTATAAACTTCACAGGAATTAGCTCAATATCTTTCAAGAAATATTTATTGACTAAATTGAAGAATGATGAATGAATGCATATGTATACACACATGTGTTCACGTATATGTGCATGTGACACACAACTTTTTAAGTTGTATTTGGCTCATGAAGATTAAAAGTTTCACTATGTGGCTTTTCTCATTATTAGTAGCAAATCCAAAATACTATGTTGCCTCCAACTCTATTGGATTGATATTTAAAGAACTGTGAAGTCTGGCAAATTTTAGTTTTGTTTTGATGGCTAAAATAATAAACTGTAGGTAATTCTATCTGACTTTTGCTTGTGAGTTTTTCTGATTAATTCCGTTGAATTAATGACATTACACTTCTTACTTTCTGTTCATAAAATAATAGTGATATTTACTAATTAATGAGGCTGTCATGCGGCATTTATAGAGGCATTTTGTAAACCTTTCGTTAAAATTTGTGGAAGTGTGAAATACTATAGAAGTACAAGATCAATGGTCAGTCTATTTGATGTTGATATACCCTAATGGGTAAAGTTTCCCAATCATATGACCGAGAACACTCCTAGAAACTGTGTTCCCTATGCTAAAGTATTTTTACTTTAAATCAGATTGACTTTATCTTCTCTTTTTCTTCCTTTATCACCCTTTTATTTTCAAACTGGCTGAGATCTGAGGTCAGTGTTCATATACTAATTTCAACCAAACACAAAAGTGTAGGATCAGAAGAGAAATAAGAGATGGTCCAAATAAAAAAGAGAAATGTTAGATTTTTTTTAAAAAGCTGATTTGTCACTTCACTCATTGAGTATGAACTGAATAGACTTCTAACCCTTAAAATACTTTTTTTTTCCTCTTTTTATTGCCTGGAATCTTAAGAGCTTTATCATTTGCAGTCATAAAATGAAAATATACACCAAACCCTCAAAGGGCAAGTATGAAATTAAATTATATTTGGGCAGCTGTAACCTTTTAAAACGATCAGATTCCAGTTAATGTATTTCTTCCTGTTCCAAGTGCTGCCATAGTGTTTGATGGTGGGAAGCAGTCCAAAGGGCATTGGGAGATAATAAATTCACTGTAAATTTCACCCCAAGGCATGTCTCGATACACCAAGGCCTCCATTTAGCAAGGCTGACCTAAAACTCTTGTCACATCCAAAGGTCATTTAGGTTGGGGTTGGTGTGTCCCATCTATCTTTCCTTGATGTAAAGAGTGACAGTTGAAACAGGATTGAGCTCATAAACAGTCATCTGAATATGAAAAAGAAGCTGGCTTTGGAGTAGGAAGGGAAAGTGAGGAGAGAACTACCTTTTACAGTAGAGCTGGCAAATGTTGTGCTTTTTGCAAAGTCAATGAAGGGTTGACATGATCTGGTAGCTTCTGTTTCAGAACAACTATTAACTTGAAAGGGGCACTGCTGAACTGGGTAGATGTAGAACATACTCTTCTTTCTTTTATTTATATTTGTTTCCAAAGCCTAGGATAATTTTTAGTAAGTATTTTTTTAAAGAATCTAATATTTCTAACCTCCTTTTACTTTAAGATGCCATGACTCCTTTCCCCCTTTAAATATGTTCTCTTGAGTTAATGTACAAAATGAACCAACGCAGGGGAACACTTTAGAAAAACTGTTTTAAAAAAATAAAGCCTAATGTGGTACTGGAAAACAGTGTTTGTTTTTTTTCTTCTTTCTATTGCCCTCTCAATTATTATACTTTTGTGGTAAAATATGCATAAAAATAAAATTTATCACCTTAACCATTTTTAAGGGTACAATTTAAAAACACTAAATCCCCTTAGAATGTTATGTAACGATCACTATTTACTTTCAGAACTTTCAATCATCCCAAGTGGAAACTCTGTACCCATTAAAAAATAACTCCCCATTCTCCCTTCCCTCAGCCCCTGAAAACTACTTTTTTTATGTTTTATTTATATTTGAGAGTGAGAGCACAAGTTGGGGAGGGACGGGGGAGGGGGGGGTAGGATGGACAGAGGCTCCAAAGCAGGGTCTGCACTGACAGCAGCGAGCCAGATGCAGGGCTTCAACTCATGAACCATGTGATCATGAGCCAAAGTCAAATGCTCAACCTACCCAGGTGTCTACCGCTGGTAACTTCTGCTCTACTTTCTGTCTCTGTGAATTTGCCTGTTTACGTAAGTGAAATTATGTGATATTTATCCTTTTGCATCCGGTTTATTGTTTTAAAGGTGTATCCATGTTGTAAGCATGCATCACTCAATCATGTGCTTTCAAGGATGACTTCACTTCTTTAAAAGCAATATTCATTTACAAAAATGAAGAATAATGAATATATAAATTCCCAATCATAATAACCACAAGTAACATATAGTGTCACATATGGAGGAATATTAGACAGATACTAGATAGATGGAATGAAAGATTGAAACCTAACAAGTTTTGGGGGGAAAATATTTAAAATACTATCATTAAGGCAGAGATCTCTGTTCACTGATGTGTTCTAAGTGTCTAGAACAGTGAATAATAGGTGCCCAATAAATACTGAATGAAGCAATAGGCAGGAATGCAGAAGTTAACAATTGTTGACTATTCCTTTGGACTACTTTGATGATATATGCGAAGTGTGTCCTGTGCAATTGAAAAGGAAACTTGCCATGATTAGAAAAACTAATGAGAGTCAAGACGCATTGTAAATGCAAGGTACTATTAGAGTGTGTTTCCATTATAGTAATTGATTTAAGAGTAATGTGTAGTATAGGTAGTGCAAATGGCTCATTTTTAATGTATCTGATTCTTTTTTAAATGATCCAGAAGAACCAAGGTTAGTGAATGTGAATTGAAGCAAAATACAAAGTTTTTAAATATGATTAAATTCTCCATCTAAATTATACAGGAAAGAGCAAATCTTGAAATACGGATGAGACTAAGAATGTTGAAATTATATACCAGATTTATTCTATAATTGATTTTGAATCAATTTTAAATCATGTAAAAAAGTGATTATGTTAATCTTATTCCATTAAAGGTGGGGTATAGGTGAACCTAACCCTTTCAATCAATTCTCCATATTATAACGAGACTACTCTTGTGGAAATACAAATCTAATTATGTCATTCCTCTTCTTGAACAATCATGGCTTCCTGTCTACCTTCTGAGCATCTCTCCCACCACACTAGAACCTGGCCTGCTTCCAGCGCCCTGCGCTGGCCACGATCTCTCCTGCCACTAGCTTTTGTTACCACTACTTTTACTTATTCCATGTCCACAGTCGCATCATCTCATTCTCTGATCCCTAAGTAATCATATTTGTAGAAAAGCCTTTCCTGATCTGTCGGACCGTATCCTAGCTCTCCTACAGCATGCCCTTAAAACACCAGGAATTGAGAAGCGAGACAAACGGAACCTTTTTCTTTACTGGCAGTGGCCAAGAAGAAAGAATAAAAATGCTAGGAAAAATGTCTTCTTGGCTACTTCTCATGTCTTTTCCTGCGCTGCATCTGCCATAATACAGTTCTTATCATAAAAACCCAGGCTCTGTCAGAAGTACTGTTAGACTTACCCTCCCTGGGCTTGTCCAACTCTTTGCCCAAAAGACCCAAACCCTACTGTTGTATTTAAATCACCAGAAAAGAGGTTCATAAAGCATTGGGTCAGAGTTATGAACTCTGTAAAGACTTGAATTCTAACCTCAGCTTTTCCTCTTACGTATGTGCCTTTGGACAAATGACTTTTACTCTTCTCTGTGTTTCAGTGGTCTCCTCTGCCAAATGAGAATAGTGTCTACTTCCTAAGGTTCAGAGAGAGACAGCATGGGCCTGGCACACAGACTCTTATAAGTTTTAGCTATTATGATTATTTTTGCTGCTATTATCATTCTGTGCCCAGATTTCTCTTGAATGTAGACATTTGTGTAGTCACATAACCAACACTAATATAATGCCTATTTTTTTCTTAATCATAAAAGTTTACAAGAGAAAAATAAGGAATGAATCCATAGGAAGAAGTCTTTTTCATTTTATTTTAATTTTTTAATATTTTATTTATTTTTGAGAGAGAGAGACAGAGAGAGAGAGAGAGAGAGACAGCATGAGCAGGGGAGGGTCAGAGAGAGACGGAGTCACAGAATCCAAAACAGTTTCCAAGCTCTGAGCTGGCCGTCAGCACAGAGCCCAATGTGGGGCTCGAATCCACGAACCATGAAACCATGACCTAAGCCGTAGTCAAATGCCCAACCGACTGAGCCACCCAGGCGCCCCAGAAGTCTTTTTCATTTTAACCCATCATATGTGTTATCTATCAGTACGAGCAGTAAAACAAAACAAATAGAAAAAAATATTAAATGGCTGTCCTTTCTTCAGGGAGAGGAGAGTTCTGTGACTAGTGATGCAAGAAGTTTTTTACTCTTGAAGCCTTTTAACCCCTGGGCTTGTAAACTACCATTGGCTCAGAGTTTAGGGAAAATCCCTGTTTCCATTGGCCAGCAGGTAGGGGAACCCCACTGCAGTAGAGAGAATTCATCACATAACCTTTAAGTTTGGAAAGGCTTTTTTTTTTAGTTTTTATTTTTTTATTTTTCTAGTTTGGAGACAGAGAAACTGCAGGTGGGGGAGGGGCAGAAAGGGAGGGAGAGAAAGAGAATCTGAAGCAGGTTCAGTGCACTGTTCATGCTGAACCCAATGTGGGGCTTGAACTCACGAACCATGAGATCATGACCTGAGCTGAAGTTGGACACTTAACCAACTAAGCCACCCAGGGACCCTGGGAAGCATTTTTAAATAGTAGCATTGTTACCCACACATAGTCACTTTATATGGCACGTAGTAGAGAAGAAAACTTTAGGGGATACCCAGACTTCTGAAACTACTAGTTGTTTTATCTTTGTCAAGTTTTTGAACCACCCCCACTGAACACACAGACTTGTTATGGTGATCCCTGAAATAGCATGCAGACTTCTAGCAAAGTGAGTGGCACTTCATAGTCACTGAGAAAATCATGGCTCTTGCACTGCCTCTCCCCATATGTGCCAAGTATTTTCAAGCTTCCAGCAAGAATGCAATCTGGAAGAGGGTTTTTTTATAATATACAAAATAATATATAGTCTGATTTAATATGACTTAACACTCAGTTTCTCTTTTTTACTGAAGAAAAATCTTCACCATTTTTAATGTTTTGATTATTATTACATACTGCCCCCAATGTGTTGGGATAAAATGAACAATGATTTCACAATTATGAACTTGGTCAAAGATAAGCATTTGCTTTAGAGGTCTTTCGGATAATATTCAGCTTTCCTACAGTAAACAATAATATGCGATAACAAGAGAGTTTTTCCCCTTGGTAAACAAGCATTTCTCCTCTTATTGTTACTTTGAAAGGAATTTCAGCAATGCTTTTTCTCCCTATAAATTAAACTAATTAAAGCTATGAGGATAGTCACTGATATATAAAAGATTTGCAGACCTTTCCAGCCAATGTCCCTTTTACCTTGCCAAATGGAGATGTATTTACTGGTTAGTGACCTCAGGAATAGATGCAGAGCGTTCCTCCTCCCACAATCACGAGCCGAAAGTCTGGAGTGGCATAAAAAGGGTCAATCGAATAGGTCATACATCATATGGGGAGGCAGATGTTAGAACATATTGTAATGGATTACTGTGCAGTACATGAAGATGGCTTGCGGAGTAGAAAAATCGAGGAGGGAGTGAGAGAAATAGATAAACTATCCATTGGTGTTTTCTTGCATGACTCTCGCAAATATATCTGGATCTTTAAGGAACGGCTTCAATTGTAAAAGTCAAAGTGTTTTTTTCTAACTGTTCAAGATTTATTGGTGTCTAACAAAACGATGAAAGCTTTCTAAAATCCAGTATATTTGAAGCATCTCTTATTTATCCGCTTCACTATCTGCCGTGTGACAGAAACAGCTTGAGAGCATCATACCTGTGAAAAAGGTCTTACAATTTAAGTAAGTTCAAATGTGTTCTTTAATTTTTATCAAGATGCCATCTTCACACCCTATCAACACTCCACCCCTCATTGATAGCTCCGTATTCCGTCCAAGTATCACACTGAGTGGGACTGAATTTGGAATAAAGTAATAAAGATTGTGTATTATTAACATTTGGTGATAGCAGCTTTACTTATATAAAGTTATAGCATCTGTACGTGTATTCATGATAGCTTTTTAATGGTAAAACAGCACTGTAGCCAGACATAATATTTTACTTTTGTATTCCAGCTTTCCCAAGGCGTATCATCCAGGAGTGATCCTTTTAAGGAGGTGTGGGTCATCATAGCAGGTGTCTCTGCCTTGGAGCCCCTCCCAGCCAGCCCCTTGTTTCCTCACACATCCTTTCCACACAGCTCACCTGTTTTCTCTGAAGGCAGAAAATTCCTTCTCTGAAGTGGATAACTATTTTTCCCTTGTGTCTTGCACCCCTGCCATCTTGAACTCACCTCTAGATGTCAGCTGACCAGCCAGCATTTTGGAGGCTTTGTCCACTTAAGTCATTTCCTTGTGTAACCTGCTATTGAAACTCTTCGGTACCAATACCTGCAACTTCTTCATTTGTTTAAATTCTGCACCCTTCACATACTGGCTATTAGTTATCCTCCATTTGGACACATCTGTAGCAAGTCTGAGTTGACTTCCTCTTTCAGTTTGATACATTTCTTTCTTGCCCTCAAGTTTCCTTCGGAATTGTTTCCAAATACAGCAGATTGTGGATCTCTCACATTGTGTGTACTTTCTTGAACTTGCTTTTCCAAGTGACTCTAGTTCCTGGTATACGCAGATTGTCACTCCCTTCTCTCCCTTGGGAAAAACTCCCCAACTGGAACTCTATAAACTAGAGTAAGTGAAAACCTTCCCACATCCAACCAGGCACCCTCCCTCTCCTCCAATCACCTTCCTGTGACTGTAGGAATGAGGGTGAAGCAGCAAGAGAAATGCTTCACACTCCTACCCCCACCCCACTTCTAGGGGTTAACCACCAAGGAAGTTAGGAGAGAACTCTAACCATTTGCTCCCCATCCCAAGACTTTCACCCTCACAGACTTGCCCAGGAAAAGAGTCTCAGTCTTGAGAGCCCTAACTGCCTAGTCTTCATTTTTTCCAGAAGTCACCTTAGTGGTTACTAAAGGTCCTCAACTTTCAGAGCTCTCTTTACCATGTTAATATTCTTTGATGGGGACAAAGAGCGATTAGTCCTTCACAGCCATCATTGTACTTCTCTATTAGAATTTTTTTTTGGAAATTAAGGGATAAAAACTCATCACTATGTAAGGATATAAAAATTACATGAGAGAAAATATGTTTAAATGTATTACTCTTTATTGTCATTATATTGTTTATCATTATGAACCTTTTCCTAAAAGCTATACACTGCTCTTAAACTGGACCCTCACACAGTTTCTCTGGTAGGTTTTATTCTTTACAATCGAATTTGAATATTAAGAACTCTTATAATGAATAATAAGACAGCTCATCTTCCTATTTTATTTTTTTAAGTTTTTTTATGTTTATTATTGAGACATAGAGAAACAGAACATGAGTGGGGGAGGGGCAGAGAGAGAGGGAGACACAGAATACAAAGCAGGCTCCAGGCTCTGAGCTGTCAGCACAGAGTCCGACACGGGGCTTGAACCCACGAGCTGTGAGATCATGAGCTGAGGCGAAGTCGGATGCCCAATCAACTGAGCCATCCAGGTGCCCCGACAGCTCATTTTTTAAGAAGAGCAGAAGACCAAGCAGACATTTTTATCATAGAAGACATGGAAATGGCCAAGAGGCACATGAGAAGATGCTCAATGTCCTTAGTCACTGAGGAAATACAGATCAAAACTATAATGGATACCATTTTTCTCTTACTAGAACAGTTATAGTCAAAAAGATAGACAGTACCAAATATTGATGATACAGAGAAACTAGGACCCTTATAACACTGCTAGCGGAAAAGTAAAAATGGTTCAGCTACTTTGGAAAAGTTTGGCAGTTTCTTTAAACAGTAAACCTAACTTACCCTATGACTCAGCAAATCCAATCCTAGGACTTGGATAGTCAAGAGTAATGAAAACACACAAAGACTTTGTACAGGAATGTTCAATAGCAGGATTATTCATAATAGCCTAAAATTGGAAACAATCCAGATGTCCATCAGCTGGATAAATGCACACACAAATATGATCTATCCATACAAAGGAATACCATTCAGCAATACAGTGGAGCATATTGCTAATAAATGCTGCAACAAGGAGGGACCTCAAACACATTACGCTGTGTGAAAGAAACCGAATCTCTTTCTGTTTAGTCTTTTCAAACATTGCTCCAATAGTGATGACTGTAAAATAGAATAACCTCACATCCTGCCTAGGAAGAGTAGAATGAACATATTCTTTTATTTTAGAAAGGGAAGGGGAGAGCCTCTGTTTTAAGAAGTGCCCTGTGTGGTATATGGAAAAATCTTAAGTAATGCTGTAAATGTGTGTGTTATGTTTACTCTGCCTGGAATATCTTTCTAACTTTATCTTGGACTTCCTTAAAGGCTCATGTCTAGCATGGCTTGTAGCCATGTCACATTTTGGACCCTACTTTAGAAACCATTTGCAAGTGAGTCACAGACAAGAAATTGAGGCCATATAGGACCAAAGCCAAGCATCTTCTCTTGATTGGTGCTGGGGACAGGAAAAGAAGGAGTACAGGCTGTGGACCCAAACATGGAGCACCAAAGAGATCAAGAATCTAATTCAAACTTGCCCTCCATATCATTTGTGTTGAGGTGGGGGAGAGAATATGCATAACATAAAATTTACCATTTTAGCCATTTTAAAAGGTACAGTCTGTGGCATTAAGCACATTTACATTGTGGTGCACCCATTACCACCAACCATCTCCTGAATTTTCATCTTCCCAAAATGAAATTCTATACCCATTGAACAGTAAGTCCATCTCCCCACCTTGCTCCAGTCTCTGGCAATCACCATTCTTTCTGCCTCTATGATATTGAATACTTTAGACACCTCACCATGTATTAATAGAATCCTAGGTATTTGGTCTTTTATGACTGGCTTATTTAATTTAGCACAACATAATGTCTTCATGGACCATCCACATCACAGTATGTGTCAGAATTTCCTTTTTGTTTTTTTTTTTTTAATGCCTATTTTTGAGAGAGAGAAGGAGCACAAGAGAGGTAGGTAATCGGACAGAGAGAGTGGGAGACCGAGATCCGAAGGAGGCTCTGAGCTGATAGTAGTGAGACTGACGCGGGGCTTGAACTCACAAACCTGAGATCATGACCGGAGTGCAAGTCAGACTCTCAACCAACTGAGCTACCCAGGTGCCCAGAATTCCCTTTGTTTTTAAGGCTGACTAATATTCCACTGTAACACACTTTGTTTATCCATCGCTCCATTGATGGGCACTTGGATTTCTTGAACCTTTTGGCTATTGTGACTAATGCTCCTCTGAACACAGCTATACAAATACCTCTTACAGTCTCTGATTTCAATTATTTTGGGTATATACCCAGAAATGGGTTTGCTGGATCATATGCTAATCCAATATAGTTTTTAGAGAAACTACCATACTGTTTTCCATACTGGTGGGACCATTTTACATTCCCATCAGCAATCAACAAGATCCTGATTCTTACATATTCTTGCCAACATTTGTTATTTTCTAGTAATTTTATAATAGTCATCTTTGTGGTTTTCATTTGCATTCTGATATTTTGAAGGTATGTTTCTCAGGATGGGGGAATGAAACACTTTATTAAATACCTCATTAGCTTAATTTGTAAATTGTAAGTTTTTATAAATTTTCTATGTGAGTTTCTCTGTACTTTTGCCCTGGGATCCAGCAAATTTAAGATCTATCCTGTTTTTCCTGTAATTTACTTGGATAACATCAGAAAGAAGAGCTGACAATGTTAAGGAAAGAAGTCCATGTTTAAACTCAAGTTGCTTTGATAATTTTATGTGAAGAAACATTATGAAAAATAATGTGCAATGCAAATTTATTCACATTGAAACATGCTGATATGTTTTGAAAGATTTTCTCCAGTACATTAGTTTCTCTTTAAACTCCACATTTAAGTTACATTAAGAAGCTGAAATTAAGCTATAAAGATAACACTTATGGAGCCTTGAAATTGCTTTCTGAATTTTTTCCTCACAAATGTTACTCCTTGTTTTTTCCCTTAAAAAAACAAACAAATGTTTATCCTACACATCAGATCTAACATTCATCTTTTAAGTTAGATTTACACTTGAGAGAGAAGTACACATTTACCTATTTTTTAAATCATTATACACGACACCTACATTTGAAAATCTCTAATCCAAGTAGTTAACATATTGTATGTATGTTAATTTTTGTTGCCAGATCTCCGTCCTTGCACTTAAGATAAAAATCTTCTGCCATTTTTGTTATATTTGAACTTCAAGAGACTATTAATCAGGGGGTTTTTAGTTCTGTGATGTTCTTTTTAAAAACTTAGGTTTATACATGTCTGTGTATGTGAGAGTTTAGAAGTGACTGCTGCTTATTTCTGAGTTAGGGCTTTCTTGACCCTCAAGGCTGACTAAAGGACTTCAACTTTCATCCCAATGCCTATTTATATTCTTAGGGTAAATTAAAACAACCTTATTGATCTCATTTGATTAAATATTAAAAATATGTAAAATTTAGTTATATAGCATACCTCTTTTCTCTCTCTTATGTATTAGTTTTTGTATATTTCATTTGGAGAAAATGATTCTATTTATAGGAATAAGTAGAATAATAACTTAAACAATTAAGTTAACAAAAATTATATGAAATGGTTGTGCTGTTTGCTAATACTCCTCACTCAGATAATGGCAATGTAAATGTTTACAGATTTACTTAAAGAATCAGCATGTTTTACTACATAGCATTTAGGAAAGACAGCACTTTCAATCATGATTTTATTTTTTTTTTCTTTAAATGCTTTTTGTACCCAACTCTCCTACCTAATATGCTGAAGTTTGTGATTCAGGGACAAGAGATGTGGGGACTCAGAGAAAGGGAGGGGAGAGGTGGAGAGAGAATGGTGAACATTACGTATTTTGCACTATCTTCCCAATAAGAGTGTCCCCATGTCCTAATACATGCATGTCCTAATCCACGCGTGCAGTAAAGGAAGGTAAGATAGTTGGATTAAACCATACACCATCATTTGCTACCAGGTCCTGAGTAATTGCCAGTATGTGGTGTTAGATTGCTTGGGCACTCAAAAGGGAGATCTGATAATAGATCCCATTTCAAATGAGATTTAAATTTTGAGGGGCACCTGGGTGGTTCAGTCTGTTGAACGACTGACTCTTGATTTCAGCTCAGGTCATGATCTCAGGGATATGAAATTGAGCCCCATGTTGGGCTCTATGCTGAGCATGAAGCCTGCTTAAGATTCTCTCTCTTTCCCTCTGCCACTCTCCCTGACTCATATGGTGAACTCTCTCTCTCTCTCTCTCTCTCTCAATTAAAAAATAAAGAAAAGAATAAAAAATTAACCAAGAAAAAAGGATCTAACCAAGATCAAAGGATCTCGTGAACTAACCAAAAGGAAAGGATCCCAAAAATCATCTTCTAACAACCATAGCCCCTGCTAAATACCTTTTTTTATTCTCTGAATAATAAATATTTAGGATTCAGTGAGTAAATAGTGCATATCCTTTCATCAGAAAGAAGGCATTTCTTATTTGTTTTTTCCAAGACAGCTACGAATATCTATATGCTTAAATGCTTGATTCTATTTTTTTAAGATACTAACTTTTTTCTAATAATCTTTATCAGTTTTGGGTTCATAATTCCACATTGACTTACTCAGTAACTGTTACAACTATGGTTACAGTAGGTATGTTATACTATATTTTTCCTATGCTGATAAGATTTTGGAATGCATTGTTTCTTTGTCCCTGTAAGTAAATGAAATAAATGGACGAATGGGAAGTTTTATAAACATCTCTGTTACGCCTTTTCTGTAATTCCTCAGTTAGTAAAAACATTACCATTTCCTTCCAGGTTTTAAAAGGTCTTTCACAAAAAAGTTACTACTATTATTAAATATATATTAAATACATACCAGAGATTTATGTTTGTTAAAAATTAATGGTATCATTTTATGCAATTCATCTCTGCCTTTATTCATTTCTACTTTTCCTTGCCTTTATGACTTCCTGAGAAAGAATTAAATAATAGAGACAAAACCCTTACCTTCAAGGAGTTTACTAGTCAGTAAATGATTTGAGGGACCAACCAGTGATAGATATTTTTGTCAGTGAATAATACTTTCAATCCAGATACTCCAGATGGTAGTTAGGCCCTAGGGTAGCAACAATGGGAGACATAATTTTAACAATTTTGGGGAAATAACCTATTAAGAAAAAGATGGCAAAATTTTACCATCTCAAGGAAGAAATGAAATAGTTTACCTTAGAATTTAAATAGTCTGTTTTGTGGAATTTCTCTACCTCTTTCACTGGGTATTAACCACAAGCTTTGGATAGCTGAGTAAAAATGGCTACCTTTATAAGAAAATACAATTGTATCTAATGGTGGTTTAAAGGCCAAGTTGTCCAAACACAACTGTACTATTTTCCCTGAAATTAGCAACACTTCATTAGCACAGGGAGAATGTCTATTCATTATCATCCCATCAGATTTTTGTTTTGACCCCACACTGTAGCTCAATAGGAAGAATGCCTACTAATGAACTATCAACCCACTGCCTAGTAGTGCTTTGGTACATGTGGTACATTATAGAAAAAAAATAACACTGATTAAGTTCAACTAAGATAAACATAAGTCAAGGTCATGTTATTATAGATACAGCACTTCATACCCTTAATACTTAAAAAGAAAAAAAATTAATGAGCTATACTTTAGGGGACGTAGATGGAATGACTCTAGCATTTTTATTTTCACAATATGAATTATAGGAAAATCTGTGTGACTTAGTTATCTTTTTCTTTTTACAAAAAATATGGAAGAAAATACATGTATTTTAGCTATCTATCAAGATAGCATAATGACTATATACACAAATGAGAATATGTGATAGGTGAATACTTACATATTCTATAAAATAAAGACTATATAAATTATACTATTCATTCTGTTCTTCTGTTTCATTTTTCTTTTCTTTCTCCAGTTAATTTGTAGTTACTTATGTGCCCACTATGCTATGAACTTGGTATCATTTTTTTTTTTAATATTTTTATTTATTTCTAGGAGAGAGAGAGAGAGAGACAGCGTGAGCAGGGGAGGGTCAGAGAGAGAGGGAGTCACAGACTGAAACAGGCTCCAGGCTCCGAGCTGGCAGTCAGCACAGAGCCCGACGCGGGGCTCGAACCCACGAACCGGGAGATCGTGACCTAAGCGAAAGTCGGACGCTTAACCGACTAAGCCACCCAGGCGCCCCTCATTTTTTTAATCTTCATTTCCACAACTGTCACTTCAACTCACATTATCATTAAAATTTTCATCACTGGGGCACAAGAGTGGATAAGTCAGTTAAACATCTGACTCTTGGTTTCAGCTCAGGGCATCATCTCACGATTTACCAAGTTCAAAGTCCATGTCAGGCTCAGCTCAGAACCTGCTTCAGATCCTCCGTCTCCCTCTCTGTTTGCCCCTCCCCTACTTATTTGTGCTCTCTCTCTCTCTCTCTCTCTCTCTGTCCCAAATAAACTTAAAAAACTTATCACTTCTAAATTTTAATAACCTCAAAACTGATACCTCGTTTACCTTTATACTAGTTAGAAACACCACATATATTGCTTTCAAAATCCAATGGCTTTTTCTTGCCTTCATACTAAATTTAAACTCTGTCTTTATTTCAAGATCTTCTATAAGGTGAACTAGCCTACAAACCCAGCACTGGTTTACTCTTCCCGGGGTATGCACTCAATTAGTCACTGTCTTTTCTGTCATTCACTGTTCCACACCATCCTCTATATTCCTTTTGCACAGCCACCTTATCCCTGATGCTGTGCCTTTACACTGTTCTCCCTTCCTAGAATGCCACCTCCCTTTTCATTCCTAGTTTAGTTACATCTCTTCTATGAAAACATATGAGAGCACACTGACTCATTTCCTTTCCCTTCACAACTTTAAAAGTGGTATAAAGTTATAGTACACTTATATGCTCATTGTTTTATGTTTATAAATCTTGATTTATGGGAGAAACTATGCTTATACATTGTTTGTATCTTCCACTGTAGTAGTATAGTTCAGAGTATATAGTAGGAAGTCAGCACATATATGGTACCTTGTTAGTTTCTTTCTTGGTATAATTAATTAGTTAATATACTAAGTATACTAATACTTACTGGTTAAACATTCTTTGCCAAGTGTTTTCTGAGTATCTGATATTCATTATGTGATTTATCTCTCACATCAACTCTATAAGCTCAGTTTTATTTAGTCTGAATTTGCAGCTGAAAGAACTGTGACTTGGTTTAGTTGCCCTAGGTCACTAGTTCAGAATTGCTATTAGAATTGAGGTTTGCCCTATTTTTTTTTAAATATTTTTATTTATTTCCAGGAGAGAGAGAGAGACAGCGTGAACAGGGGAGGGTCAGAGAGAGAGGAAGTCACAGACTGAAACAGGCTCCAGGCTCTGAGCTGGCAGTCAGCACAGAGCCCGACGCGGGGCTCGAACCCACGAACCGCGAGATCATGACCCAAGCGAAAGTCGGACGCCTAACCGACTAAGCCACCCAGGCGCCCCTTGCCCTATTTTTAACTGTTCCAGTGGAAGAGCACTAAAAGTAGAAAACCATGGGTCCTTGAAAGAGCTAAAGAGACAAAGAATGTGGGTTTATGGAGCAATTTGAAACAAAAGTGAGTTACTTACATTCATGTGTGTGTGTGTGTGTGTGTGTGTATGTATATGTATATGTATACATGTACATGGACACATGAGCACCAAGAAGATACTAAGTAGTAAGTGGATAGATTCCACTGATTATATGATTTTTTTATTTTATATGGTTTTTATTTTATATTATTATTTTTCTTAAAAAGGTCATTGTCTGGGGTGCCTGGGTGGCTTAGTCAGTTGAGCATCCAACTTTCGCTTAGGTCATGATCTCGCGGTTGTGGGTTCGAGCCCCACATCGGGATCTGTGCTGACTGCCAGCTCAGAGCCTGGAGCCTACTTCAGAGTCTGTATCTCCCTCTCTCTCTGACCCTCCCCTGCTCACGCTGTCTCTCTCTCTCTCTCTTAGAAATAAAAAAAAAAAAATCATTGTCTGAAATAGGTATAGGGATGAAGGAAGGGAAAGGGAATAAGACCACAATATTTTAAGTAGTATAAAGAGTGGAAAACCTAATGATCTGTGGAGTTGAGGAATTTTAGAGATTAGAGCAAGAATTTCAAGATAACAGTAAAGTTATTCTGCAAGGCAGGACAGTTACTCTGTTAGTTCGGTTAACATAATGAAATGAGTGCTCTATTTAAGAGCTTTAGCTTTCTATGTTTACAATCTCTCAATTTATTTCTGATGTTTAGAATAACTTAACTGCACTCCATAAAAGTGTATTTATCATAATACATCATATTTAATTCTGGTTTTATCAGCAGTCTTTTAATGAAAAGTGTTAGCCAGATTTTTGTTTAAAAATATTATGTAGTTAATATATAGATGGGGTGCCTGGATGGCTCAGTCAGTCAAACATCTGACTCTTGGTTTCAGTTCAGGTCATTATTTCATAGTTTGTGAGTTTGAGCCCTGCATCAGACTCTGTGCCATCAGTGTGGAGCCTGCTCGGGATTCTCTCTCTTTCTCTCTCTCTCTCTCTCTCTCTCTCTCTCTGTCTGTCTGTCTCTGTCTGTCTGTCTCTGTCTCTCTTTCTCTCTCTTGCCTTCCCCCCATCTCTGCCCTTCAAGCCCTCTTTCTTTATCAAAATAAATAAATAAGCTTAGAAAAGAAAACATATAGATGTATTGATGTATCTACAATTGATGTATCTACAATGGGGAGTGGGCTCTCTAGTTCAGGGAGTGGGCTTGCTACTTCAGATGGCCTTCTAGTTGCCACGAGATTCTGTGACCCTTCTCTCTCAACAAGATCAGCCAGTGGTTCCCTATTATTCTACTTGATTTTCCTTCAAGAACATGTAAGAAGTGAAATAAAATAATAATCACCTCTTGAGTCCCTTGCTTTAAAATTAGCATGCACATTTTAATGCATGGACAAGTGAACTTAATTTTTTGAAAGATTGAACTAAAATAACTCAGAGCAGCATTTTTTTTTCTTTTTGGCAAGTTGCCCACCCTTACATAGTAGCCAGCTCTGAGGATCACTGTCAGCTTTTCTAAAACTACTGAAATTTCTTTTAACTTGTGAGTTAGGCCCAAATTAGGACCCACAAGTATTAAAATTTCAGGTTTATTTTATCTATGCAGACTTGAAGTGTGTTAGATCCTCTAAGCCTTGAGGCCTTTTTCATGCTTCCATAATATGATGTAAATATAAGAAGCACATATATTTCACACAAAATAAAATGTACTGGATATAGATATTTCCTACTTCCAAACTTTGGTGAAGTAGGAGAAAGCCAAATATGAGGAACAGGGCGATATGAGAGATTGAGAGAAATGAAGAGCTACCTAATGTTAGCCATACTCTGACTAGCAGCTCCTGACATTTTCATCATGAATTACTTTAACTCTCTATATTGTATACAAGTACCAGTAAGGTGGGTGATACCATATTATTCTTATAAAAATATTTAAATGAGACACCTATTTTAAAAACTTAGGTTTTTTCCTTTTTCCACTCAAAAGCATTTCTTAGTACAGTTTAAGATAAACTGTAATTTTATATTTAAAAGATAAAATTAATATGTTTATTTGAATAATCAAAGACTGTTTATGATATTCTTTATTCCAAATATATGTCATCTCCAACCTTTACATTCAATAAAGTGTTTCAAAGTATATTTATACTTGTATTTTTAATGGTAGCTCTTATACATCTTTGCAAGTTTTGAGTCTGTCTATACAGATTAATATTTGAACATTGAGTCACATTTTTGAGTGACTGCTCCATCCATTTAATTGTCTAAATAACTCAAATAGTCAATAATTGTTTCAAATTATGAAATAATCCATTAATAATCAAAGTAAAATCTTGAATAATTACTTTGTTCACATTTGTTTATCTACAGATGTTAAAATGTCCCATGTCAATCTTTAGTCATTATGAAACAATCCTCTATTTACTGTATTCTAAACCAGTAATATGTATTGTTAGCCTGTAGGCATAATACCCACTGGAATAATTTTTAAAGACAAGGGTATAATATATAATATAGTATTACATTTATAATCTATAATATAGCAATCCAGACAATTTTTTAAAATATTTTTAAAATTCTGTGTATGTAATTCAATACATGTACTTTAGTGGACAAAATTTAAATTTGGAAAGCGGTATCTTGGGATATTGATTGTTTTCTTAATCACTCCATAAACAGTTTAGGGTGAGGATAGCAAAAACTACTTTTTTGAATTGTAGAATATAATGCAATGGTTTTTAACACAAGTGTGGGAAACAGGTCGATTCTGATACTCAAAAAAAAAAAAAAAATAGATAAACTCCCAGTCATCATGTTATTTTTCTTCCTCACCAACTGAAATAAAGAATAATATAATTATTCCAACACACACACACACACACACACACACATACACACATAATATCTTTCCCATCCAGATCTTAAAATTTTCACAAACTGATAAATGAAGATGAAAAGAGAATTAATCTAAACATTTGATTTGACTATTTGAATCTAAAACAGTCTCCCCTTGTTTTAAGATGCTGTATCATATGACGATTATTATCAAAGTGAAATTTTCTTATTATTAAATTGATTAGTTGAAGAATATTTTAGTGGTTGTTTAATAAGAACCACTATACAGTGGCGTAGTGGAAGAGTGCATGTTTTAGACAGTATTCCTTAAAACCCTAATCCTCAAGATAATTTCAGGTTTGTCTGTGTTTATATATCATGACATAAAGTGGACTTCTGGCAAGCATCCAGTTAATTTTATCAATGTAGGTAGACTCACCAGGTAATGCTTCAAATACTCTCCTTCCATTCTCTCTCAATGGCTTGTTTGTATTTCTATACAACTAATGATTAGAAAAAAATTGTTACGGGTGACCATTACAACAAGTAAAAAAAAAGGCAACTTAGATAGTAAGAAAATGACTTTGTATATGAAGCTGCATTCTTTTGTAACACACTGTGTACGTTTTAAAATAGAGCAAGAAGAGTTCTTGACCAAATATTATGATATACTTGTCTTCTCTAGCCATTGAGAAAGAATAAACACGAATGACTATTATTTGCTTGGAGTCCCTGGACATCCTAAAGCTGAAATCCCTTGTATGTGGTATCTGTCATTTCTCCCCAGAGAAGTAAGTCATGAAAGTTGAGATGACAATTTCTTTCTTTAAATGTTCCAGGGCGGTAAACAGGAATACTCCCAGGAAAACTGTCACATCTGAGTTCTGAGTACAGGTACTTTCTGAGAGGTGTGTTTATTTTATTACTGATAGTCATTTCTCTCTCTCTCTCTCTCTCTCTCTCTCTCTCTCTCTCTCTCTCCCTCCTTGTTTCTTCTGTAGCAGTTATATGCTGCCCAGCTAGCTGCAATGCAGGTATCTCCAGGAGGGAAGCTCCCAGGCATCCCCCAAAGCAACCTCGGTGCTGCTGTATCTCCTACCAGCATTCACACAGACAAGAGCACAAACAGCCCACCACCCAAAAGCAAGGTACCTTTTTGAAGAAGCTACGTGTCTTGCCATTTACAGTTTTACTTTTCATTCAGTGACGTTTATTGAATATCTATTATGTGCCAGCGATCAGGTTAACCTCTGGGTCTTGACGGAGATAAGAGTCTAGTAGGGTCAAGAAGGATCAATAACATACATATATTGAGCCATTCATTTATTTAGCAAACATGCATTGATAGCCATAGTTGGAAATGTGAGTGATGCACAGATATATAAGATAGACATGCTGTACCCATGTAGCTTACAATCTTATCAAATAGATACCCATACTCTGTGAAACAAAGCCTTATAAAAAGTTACAGATAAAGTGCATTGGAAGTTATTAAGACAAACAGATTACTTTCAACGAAAGATCCTGGAAGGGGTTTCCCGAAAAGGGGGCAACTGAAATAGACCTTAAAATATGAGTACAGATAGGGCATAAGAAAATGTTTTATTTAAATATCAATAGCTGCTATAATGTGGTGCAGTGTGAATATAATTTTAGATATATCATCCACCCGATAAGATTTTCATGAAAGTTATAAAGGTAATAATAGTGTTAGAAATAGGACTATTTTAGAAATAGTTTTCTTTTGGGAACGAAGGAAACATTTCTTGAGAGAATATGGACAAGGATTGGCCGGGAGAGGATTCAAATAATTTATTCTTTGTCTTAGAAGAGAGAAGCAGAAAAATTTGAAGCTGAAATGGTTTTGTGTTTATAAGACCACAAGGTCTTAGATGAGGATATGTGAATATATTATACTTTCTGTGAAAGAAGACAGAAGAGTGACCATAAAGTATTTTTTCCTGAGATTACTTAGGGAAATAACAACACATATGTTCTATTAAAAAACGTTGTATAAAAAACTGACACAGTTAATTTACCCCCCCCAAATAACAACTTTTGCTGACTTAGCTGAAATATTGTAATATTGTTTGAGTTCTTCATTTCCCAATGCCACATGAAAATACTGGACGGAGTAGTCTCAACAGTTGAAAAGAATACACAGAGAAAAAAAAAATGCAAGTACTGAAACAGAAAGAAACACTAAGAATTGTTTTTAATCCTGCTCTGGTACCCTGACAGGAGCCTTTCACAATTAATGTATTAATTCAGAAGGTGAGTCAAGAAAGAGAAGGGATCAGTTGGGAAAGTATACTCCAGCCTCCATCTTCCCCAAACTCTTCAGGGCCTTTTCCATATTATTAAGAGGTAAATACATTTGAAAGCACAATTTAACCTGGATAAGGAACTTAGACCATAATTAACCTGCACTATGTGCAGTTATATAGTTCCAATTATTGTACACATGGCTGTGACCTGGGAAAATGTACAAGCACACCTTTAAGAACTATTTCAGCTGTGTAATAGACCTTACGTATGCTGTGCCTAATGTACACCCAAAATCTGGTCTGCTTTTCCTTATAATCACAGTAGAGCATAAGTTTTAAACTTTGATAATAATTATAACATTTGTTAACTTAAATTTAATTTTAAGGCAGTGATATTTTGAGGTCTTCATGGACTAGCAATTGTGATATATTGCATGAATGGACTAATTTTGAATAAAATAAATAGCTGTAGCAGCATAGTCACCATCACATACAAATAATTCCATGAGGTATTATTCTCTGTTTTCCCCCCTGGATTTATTAACGTGATTTCACACCATGTTTCATAATGATGCTTGCATTAAGACATTTCATTTTATGATTTTAGACTATATAGTTCACTTGTTAAATAACTACTGGGTTTTTTTTTTAATTTCTTCTAGATTAACTTTTTATCATTATTACCTTCTCCCCAATTTACTTATTCAAATAATCATGAAGCTTTTGATGTCACTCAGCCTCATCCATTTATGCATCTCTTCATTCATTCATTCATTCATTCATTCAATCATGCATCCATTCAAATGTTTACTGAGCAATTGCTACAGTGATACTTTTTTTGGTAACCATGGCAAATGCAAAAGTGATTGAAGGTTTGCTTTGCCAAGACTAGAACACTGCTTTATGAGTTCTGTGGTTCTAGATATTCATAGAACCCTATATAGTGGGTGCCAAGCAGACTTATTATCTATCTCAGTGATAATCTTCTGCCATTTTCTATAGTTTCATAAACTTCCTTTTTTTTTAGTGCAAGTGAAAAAGTGGATTATGTTTCTATACCTATGATTATGCATAATTTTAAATATATTTTGTGGATTATTTTTAGAACTTAGTATAACTTTTTAAAAACTAGCTTCCTTGAATTTTCTATCATGTGAAGTTTAGGAAAATGGTCGATATTGTGTTTCTTCCCATTTGTAATTGTGTAAAAGACATTAAAAGTTGAACAAACAGTAGAGTGCCTCTTTTTAGGTAATAACACAATTTAATAAAAATATGTTCTTTCTCTACTCACTGTCCTCTAACACACTGTCTACAACCACTCTTGCTATCAGTAAAGATGTCTTAAATGTGCTTGTATTTTAGCTCAGCCGTGAAGGTTAGTGCATTAAAAATGGTCAGACCAAGAAATACCACTGTTATTTAAATGAAGAACATGGTCAAAAAGATACAACCAATAGTAAATAAAGAGGACCCATTTCAATGCATGAATTTAGTTTCTTGCAGCGTGAAACTGATATTTACACATGGCATTATAAACATTTTCACTTCTCAAAGCTGTTTTATTTATATAGAATAAATATAACTATCATTTATTGTCCTATTTATACCTTTAAACAATCAATTCTTAGTGCCCTATGGGTATTTCCTGCATGTTTTATTGGTGAATTTCACATCTATTTTACTATAAAATAAAATTATCTTATTAATGGTATTTATGTGGCTATATACCTACCTGGCATAAACCAAGTAGATGGTTTATGTTGAAGGCATATTTATTGTTTGGAACAATGAAATTGTCAGCCACATCCAGGTGATGATGTAAGGAGAATGATCTTATTGGCAGCTGTCAAAAATCAACCATGTTCTCTGGGTTTTATTGCCTGCCCTTCTTCCTAGGTGTGCCTTTGCCTTTGACTCACAACTCTAGAGAAGGACACAAACAAAACTTATTTGCAATTTGCAAAAAATAGAAGGGGGGAATCAAAAGGAGGGGGCTCCAAAAGACTGTAAAATTGTACAGCATGAGTCCTCTGATGCATGCTGTTTTCAATCTGCTGTGTGCCAGTTGGAGGCTTGGGGAGTGTGTGCGTGCACGAGAAAGGATAATGCTGAGAAATGATAGAGTGGCTGTGACCTCCAAGCTCAGCCTGGAAATCCAAGACATTGATTTCACTTAGCATTCCTGCTGAGAAATCTGGCGGAGTTCAGTTGTAATAAAAGAACAAGATTCTGTTCTAATGGTAATGGCGTATGACAGACATATCACTTTGTCTGTCCTCAGCACCAGAGAGAGGAGAATTGGAGAAAGGTCACCTGACCTGCCTGTGGTGTTGTACGAGTGCTGTACTGAGCTTTGAACTGCTGCCTAGGAACATAATTATTTGTAATATTAAATGATAAAGAAACCTTTAGAGGGTTCACAATGAACCTTTAAAAAAACTGCAAACAGTAATCGTGTTCTGTAAATATGAAAACACAAAAAGAAGTCTGGTCTCTTCAAAATCTGCATTGGAGAATATGAGTAGTGTTGCTTGTTGAGTTATATGTCCTTGAACTTACTGCTTACGGACTGTTTTCATTAATACGTGACATATTGTCAGTGGGTAATTTTTTTTTAATGCCTTGGTTTTATCAGGCAAAAGCCAAGAAATCTATTTTGCCAATGATAAAAAAATTAAGGTCATCAGCAGGATTTTTTTAATTTCTCAGGTGTTGCATAAAAAGAAACCCTTTTTAATACATGTACACTTGTTTCTTTAAAAATTAGCTTTTCTCCCCTCTGGATTCTACTCCAGGACCATTCTTTTCATTAACTAACGAAAAGAAATAGATTTAGCTCTTCAGAGCTATTTTGTAGCTTGTGTGTGTCCTTATAACTAGCATATTGCTAAATATTGGTAAATAACTGAATGAAAGTATGAAATCATGAATTTTTCTGTACAAGAGATCCCATTTAGAGGAAATTTTACAAATACTTCCACCTTACATATTAAGGAAAATTATTCAGTTAAGTTATTGTTTAGCCATATTGGTCCTTGAATACAGTATTGCTGCTCTGAATCTGTTTAAATTCCTTAGCAAATATTTAAATTGATTTGTGTATAGTTTAGCATTTTGACACAGGATGGATTAATGTATCAGTGACTTTCATTTTAACACCAACATATTCCATTACTTAAATGACTTTCTGAACTATTTGTTGCAGTCTTTTAAAAACCTAGATAGCCTTTCCTATGTGATAGTAACTGATCTCTTGATTACATTTGTTTTTTAAGAACAATTGATTTCCTTTAAAAATAATAGACACAGTGTCAGCCTTAAAATAATTATCTTAGGAGGAAGATTATTTTTACTCAATTTCACACACCACTCACACAACTGTTGATAATGAATAGACATTATAATTTCATGCTACCAAGAAGTTCTCATATGTCACAGATGTGCTGACCACCTGAGTTTTGCATCTAAGTGATTTGCCATTGTAAAAGTAGCCACCTCTTGGGAAAATTACAAGAGCAACTTGCAAATACTATGAAATGTCTCTTGGCATTTGATGAAAACTTGTATATTGCCTACAACAACCAAGAATAGTTAGTTTGAAAAGCCAGTTACAAGAAAGAATTCCTGGGTGCTTTTCTTTTACCTTTGCTATGACCCTAGTCATACTCCTCCATCACAGTTGTGTCTCTATCAATGACAGGAGCACGTAAATTGTCTGAATCAATTATTTTTTGTTCTTTTCAAATACTTCTAGCAGTGATGTTCCCATTTGCTCAGCAGTGGCACCTGGGAGTTATGACAAGGGAAAGAAATATTTTCCAACAAAGCAGAAACAGCCCTAGCCAGCTGATCAGACACAATCAGATTCTTTCAGCTGCAATATCCTTATAAATGTTGAGTCAAATTCAGAAGCAAGAAGCAAAACTATATTGTTACCTGATCTTTTTTCACAAGTGCAGTAATGAATGTCTTTTCTGATTTGGTAGCCAGGTGTTTGTGTTAGTGATGCCAGAATTGCCAATGCCTCTTATTAGGGCACCTTTTTTTTTTTTTTTTTTTTTTTTTGCTGTAATGTTACCAATCACATAGTTCCATGCTATCAAATAAGCATTACATCAGTACATACTCATCTACAGGGTAGAATTTTGTAGCTTAATACTATGAGTCACAAACCATGGTACACATGCAAGATTAGCATTATGTTGGGAACATGAGAAATCTGAGGATAATCATGATTCATCTTAATTGAAAATTAGTTCTAACAGGAGATGTGGGATATAAAGCTTTTTGCTAACTTTGAGATCGTGTTCTGTAATGCCATCTGGGGAAAAAGGCTGAATACAAAAGTCTACATGCAGTGTAACCACAATCAAGTTGGAACACCACTAACACTAACTATAAAAACATTATTTTTAACATTATGACCAACACATTCTTTAAAGAGAAAGTACACAAAAACAAAGAGATATTCTAAGTTTTAAACGGACCAGGAAAGGCTAAAGCCTTCACAGGAGTACTTCCATGATGAAAAGTTTGAAAAATACTGTTCAATATAAGTGTTGACTTCATTTAATATTTTTTTTACATTTTATCTGGCCATAAAACTTTTGAGCAGTAGTAGTTGCTAGAGAGGTAAATTCCAATATGTAAAATTCCTAGAATACTAGTATTTAACTTATTCTTAGACCTTTTCAGGTCAAGGTCCCAAGTAATTATTATTGACTACTCTGAGCTGGAATAGGTCTCTGAGTGTGGTGTATCTCTAAATAATCCAGAGTGCTTCACTAGTATTAATGAAAGAGGAACTGTCATTCATCAATAAGTGTAAGATAGATAAAATCACTGATCCATTGTGAAACTGTTGGACTTGGTACTTTTTACATATCTCATTTTTCCTAAAACTTGAGAAGAGAAGGGGATGTTAGCCTCAGCTAATTATAACCACATTTAAATTGCCCATTTTCTATTCTTATGCTTTAAACACTGTCAGGCATATCAATTAAATGCTAAATCTCCCTAATACCTTGCTCTGTACAGCTGCTTTGTGTTTTGTTGAATAGCTGTTGAACACCTCTCTCTCTCTCTCTCTCTCTGGTATTTCAATATCTGTGAATAACAATTTTGTGAGCCTTTGAGATGTGATATGGATGTGTCATACTCAAGAGGTGAATTCATTTGAGAAGAATCACCTCATAGAGTTAAACTGTAAATGTACCCATTATCATTAACATCACTTCCTGGGTGGGACATATGTACAGTGGATGTTAACAGAGCTGCCCTGTCATTTTAAATAAAATAGTTTTCTCTTTGCAGTCCCATGTTGCTAAACTGAAATATGTTAAATGAAATGTTATCAACAGAACCCCTGTGATGAGCCTCCCCCTTTCCTTTTCATCTGTATTCAGTTGACCAGGATCTCAAACAGCTAGGTACTTAAACAAAGGCTTTTCTGAGCACAGTGGTATTAAATGGCCAAGTAGGTCATTTGGTGAGATAGTCTTACGATTCAGCAAACGAGGGGTTGGTAACATACAGTACAAATTATAAAACAAAGAGATAGACTAGTCATAATCATGGCATTTTGTTAAAGAGGCAAAATATACGGAGGGATTTAGGTAATGTTCTTTGAATTCAGCTGGCCTGGCCTCTGTTTCCTAGTATACTGAGTTTGTTTCAACAGGATCCTGTCTGGAACACAGCAGCCAGCTCTGATGAGCCATGTCAAAGATTTTTAATAATGCAAACCATGGAGAAAGCAAGAGGATGTTGAACATGTGCAGATACAGGAAGATCCACAGAATCACATTTTCTAAATGAAAATAGATCCAACCCAAAGAAGACTCACCATCCAAAAAGCTGTGATTAAAGCATTTTAATTTTAAAACCAGGCAGTTAAAACCTAAATAGTGTAAGGAGGAAAAGCAGGAATATGAAGGATGTCTTTGTACCGGAGGAGGGTCTAATACAACCTCAAGGAACATCATGGCTAAAAAGGGTAAATCATTACTATGTCAGAGACTAAGAAAGCAAAAGCCCGCTTCTATGGTTCACTTCCTTTTTAAGAGAGCATTGTAATTTTGACTTCCTAAAATGTATTTCAGATCAGTTTAAAAGATCAAATCAGTTCAAATCCTTTATTTTCTCACCAAAGTAAATGATCAGTGCCTCATTTGAACTGATTATTGGCCCCTTTCCATCCCTCTAGGCCACACGTGTGTATGAGAACTATTTGGATAGAGAATTGAGAAGAGAACCCATGCAGGACCCTCTAGATCTCAGATTTGATTCCCCCTCTATTTAATCAACTCTATCTTGTTTACACATCTTTCTTATTCATAAATAGGAAGACTTTTAATGGTCTTTCTCGCAGAGGTGCACCAAAGTATAGATATATGTTAAAAAGGACAACAAATACCAATGTTCTATTTAGATTGATGGAAAATAGTATAAATACATATTCATTAGTTATCTTCTTTCAATAGATTTTTGTCTAGAGAGAACAAAGCATTCTACGATATATTTTTTTTAATATTTTTATTTATTTCTAGGAGAGAGAGAGACAGCGTGAGCAGGGGAGGGTCAGAGAGAGAGAGTCACAGACTCCGAAACAGGCTCCAGGCTCTGAGCTGGCAGTCAGCACAGAGCCCGACGCAGGGCTCGAACCCACGAACCGCGAGATCATGACCTAAGCGAAAGTCGTATGCTTAACCGACTAAGCCACCCAGGCACCCCTATTCTACGATATTTTTAAACATTATAAAAATGGAGAAGGGAAAGAAAACACAGTAATTAGATGTAGATGTTAAGAGTCAAAAAATTAAAGAGATGCACCACTCTAAGCTGAAGAAAAGTTCAAAGCCCGAAGTATTCAAAAGTGTCATTTATTTAACAAAAGGTATCAGGCATTTTATTTATAGAAGTGTAGAAGCTTAAGTAAGGAGGAAACCCAGAGAGTATTCACTCCAACACACAATAAACCTCCTTTATGAGGTCCCTTTACCGCCACTCCATGAGGTAGCATTATTCAGAATAACTCTTAATGTCACAATACTCTCATTTAAATAGAATTGTAATCAGCTTTCCAGGATTTCAGCTTGTGATTCCACTGAATGACAACTGTATTTGTTAGTACTCTTTGAGTTGCAAGTAATAAAAAACCCAACCCAAACTGGATTAAGTGAAAAGGAAATGTTTTCACTCACATTAGGGAAAAAAAAAAAATCTTTACTACAGGTCTGGTTTAATCAAGAGCCCAAACAATGTTGCATGGAAGTTTTCCTATCTCTTAGCTTTGCTTTTTTTCTTATTCTTCAAAGGACTATTCCTTTATAGATGCTTTATAACATCTATCATTCACTAATTTAACAAGTATTCGTTCATACTTATCATGTGTCAAGTTCATTGCAAGGCAGTAGAACTACGGCTCCTATGGCTATGAACAAAACAGTTTGTCCTATTAAAATTTTGCAGTGTAAGTTCATAGCAGCACTCTCCACAGTAGCTAAAACCTGGAAAGAGCCTAAGTGTCCATCCTCGGATGAATGGATCAAGAAGATGTGGTTTATCTATACCATGGAATACTACATGGCAATGAGAAACAATGAAATCTGGCCATGTGTAGCAACACGGATGGACCTTGAGGGTGCTATGCTGAGCGAAATAAGTCAGGCAGAGAAGGACAAATATCATATGTTTGCACGTATTGGAGGATTAGGAGGAATTTAACAGAGGACCAAGGGGGAGAAGAAGGGCGGAAATGGTGGGGGAAAGGGAGAGGCAAACCATGAGAGACTCTTGAATGCTGACAAAAACTGAGGACTGATGGATGTGGGGAGGAGAAGGGATGGGTATGGAGGAGGACACTTGTGGGGATGAGCACTGGGTGTTATGTGGAAACTAATTTGACAATAAGCTATTTGTAAAAAAAAAAAAATAAATAAATAAAAAATAAATCTACAGCTGGGTTGTACTTTCACCTTCTGGTTTAAATAAAAAAATTTTTTTTGCAGTGTAAGAGGAAGAGACAAACTATGAGCGATTAATATTGATTGATTAATGAAATAGATAATTTCATATATTGGTAAGTGCTATGAAGAAAATAAAACAGGGTAAATGATCAAGGTCCTGGGAATAAGCAAGAAAATCTTCTGGAGACAGAGATATAAAGGAAACCCTGTCTGACACCTAATTCGTGAAAATAAAAATACCTGCAAAGGTCTAGGGTAAAGTTATTCCAAATAGGAGGAACAAGCAATTGCAAAGACCCTAATATGTAAGTTTGGAAATTCAAGGTTTAGAAAATAGACTGAAGTAGCCAGAATGCAGGAAACATAAGGGAGCATGCTAAGAAATGAGGCTGAGAATGATAAAGACTAGATCATGTACCACTTTTTCTTGTTCAGGGATTTAAGCTATATTCTAAGTTCATTCAAGTTAAAGAAATAATGTGTTTCCCATTTGCCATAAACTGTAAATTGTGATTATTATGTACTCATTGCCTTCCTTTCTTAGGGCCTAAGAAAGGCCCTTGTTTTTGAGCAAAGGAAATGTTTTTTCTTTTATCCTTTGGACCAATTAAGTAATAATTTTAAGTATCTCTACAATATTTCCCAATAATACTGTGGAATTTGAGCTAATGACATATATTGGACCTTGCCATTGGAAAGGCGAGACATTTTAATTTGACAAATGTCTATTAATTATCTATGATATGTCAGAATCCTATGACCTGAGGACACTGGCACATAGTTTAGACAGATCTCTGCCCTCATGGAACAGAGTATATAGTGAGATTTATGATGAGGGATATATAGGTGGAAAAAGACAATTTTGTATAGCCTATTAAGAACAGCAAGTAAGTGTAAGGAGTATGGATATAACCTGAAGTATTTCCTGAGTTGTATTCAGATTCACTTACTTCATCAGAGTTGTTTCACTAGTAATGTAAGAAAATACATATCCTTAATAGTACTTGTCATCACCTCTATAAAGCAAATTACAAGGTTGAGGTTTTGGAGTGATATTTTGGTACTAACACGAACACATGAGTATTGATTCAAATGCAGTCACCTTTAAAATTATAATTACTATTTATTAGTGATCATAAGAGTTTTGGAACTCTTATTTTACTTAACATCTTTTGATCATGTTAATAAGCCACAAAGGAAAATAGACCTTAAACTCTAATTAGTCTGATTTTTGCTTTTGATATTTTTAAAAAATGCTTGATTTTTACACAAAAGTTTATAACCCAGTATGATTTCAGCAGATCTGCCAAGTACAGCAGACTTTTAGCTAGCTTAAAAAAATCAGTGAAAAATGTGCTACAATCTCTTTGTTGCGCTACAATCTTAAAACAAATACAAAAGGATATTTTAAAATTATAAATAGCATCGTTTTCATCATTAAATTAAACCTGCAGTATTTTTGAGAGGATAACTTTCTTTGAAAATCTTTCTCTCTCTCTATTTCCTTTCCTTCATCTCTTCCCTTCTCTGTTCCTCTCTTGCATACTTCCATGTTTCTAGTTAAAAATGTTATTAGAAAATACTTGTCAGATACATATGCAATGCCACTAACTGAAAACAGAAACTATGAAGTTTCTGTAAAATTTCTATAAACAATGTGATTATTTTCTTAGTAAAAATTATGAGTGATAATTATTTTATGATTTATTTAAGCACATACATTCAAAATGCACTTAAAATCCTACTTATGTTAGTGACAGTGGGTTTATATACCAAGTTCTACTAATACCTATATTATTGTATTATATTCTATAAAGTGAGATTCTTTTTTGGTTACACCTATTTTCCCATTTTCCTATGCACGTATGATATGGAAGTGGCCCTAATTGTGCCTAACAAGAAACAGAGACTATTTTAATCCAAAGCCTATTCAAAAAAATTATGAGATAATGAAATTCTCCACCATCATTTATATAGTTTCTCTTTACCGGCAATAATCAGCTAGAAAGCACAGTCATTTTTAATTAAGGCTTTTTAAACAAAGACCAGAAATTGTATGAATTGACAAGTCTTAAATGTGAAAAAAATATATATATTCAACAGACACACAGTGAGTAATGTAATTCACATTAACTATGAATTATTATTTAGCAGCTGCTTAATATGACCAGGGAAATTTGTAAGCACAAATATTTCTTATCTCATATATCTTCAAGTTTGAGGACATAGGAGGCACAGAATAGCATTCAAAATATGCAACAGTCTTTTTGTTGGTTTGTTTTGGGGCCTATGAAATCATTTTATGACTCTTCTTTTACTTAAAAATATATTTGAAAAATTTTCTATGTTGAATAAGAATTTTTCTCACTAAAATTTTAATCTTTGAAACATTAAATTTTAAAGCACATTCTTAATGGCTTGGACTATTGAGTATTGCTAAGAACTTGTTTAACAAAGTGCTGTGTAGAAAGGGGCATGCCTACAAATGCAAGTGTCTACATATCATGAACAGCTAGCAGCTTCCCTTACCTGAATTCTGAGGTGTCCTAAAGTTCTTATGGGAAAAATGTGCCCCTTTCCCATTCCTGGACCTCCTGTAGATAATATAATTGTACACTTCTTAGAATTACATTCCCCTCCTTACAAGCTGTATGACTTACAGTTGCAATATTCCACAGCTGTTAGCCCTTGATGCCCAACTATGGACTAGCTAATTCCATTGAGTGAGTTATTCAGAACCCAACAGTTAAAAAAAATACTCTTTGTGACTTTTTTTTTTCAAAAGGAGAAAAATGAGATCTGTAAATTTAGAAAACAATAAAGACCAAATTTTCATTCTGTAAATTTTACATTATGAAGGGGAAAAATGTATACTCAAACAGATAATAATAATAATAATAATAATAATAATAATAGATAATTCATTTCCCCCAAATTGTTTGCCAATACCAGAAAATACTAAGAACCCTACAGTTTTATAAAACCACAAAGTATTTTTTAATTAGAACTCTGTTGTAGTTCTTTACAAGACTGATTTTCAGTACTGAGATTTTATATGAGACTTTCATTTAAATTGGGCCTTTCAATAGCCAAGGAATCTTATTTTTCTGGTTCATTATATAATTTGAGCTGTTATGGTTTGTTGTACAATTTTGATGACTTTTGGCAGTGTAGATATTTCATAAATAGGAGGAAAAGAAATTGAAACCAAAAATAGAAAGGATGAAATACTGCAAAAATTTTTCTCTTGTGGTATTTCCAGTAGCACTCAAAATAACATAAGAAAAATATCTGTTGTGAAGTATGTATAAAAGCATTATGACAGCAATAGGAATGTCCTTAAATAAGTACAGATTTGTGTTTTCTATACTGCTCTGTGTAACTCTTTTGAGGATCAAAGTTTTATTTTAAGTCGGCAGGAGCTCAATATTCAGGTCAATTCTATATAAATGCAGGCCAAGACAAGAATTTTGGGTCAGCTGATGGAATTTTTAGTGCCAATTTTCATGCAAATACTTCTGTCATTCATCTAAAAATGATAATTCTGATCCAGTGTTTTTTTTTTATTTTTTAACATTTATTTGTCATCAAAAGAGAGAGACAGAGCACAATCATGGGAGGGGCAGAGAGAGGGAGACATAGAATCTGAAGGAGGCTCCAGGCCCTAAGCTGTTAGCACAGAGCCCAGTGCGGGCCTAAAACTCACAAAGCGTGAGATCATGACCTGAGATGAAGTCAGATGCTCAACCAACTGAGCCACCCACCCAGGCGCCCAATTCTGATCCAATTTTAAGAGAACCACTGGGTAATTTTTGTTTGGTTTTGCTTGTTTTTTACCTATTAGCTTTTATAGAGTTGCACTGAGGTAGAATTCTGATAATACCTGGGAGTACAATTTATGGACTTGCAAAAAAATAATTGAAAGAAAGATCAGTTTCATAAGATTGATCATATTAGATACACTTCCTTTATCCACTGAATTCTAAGTGGGTGGCCCATAATATGCACTCAATCAATGTTTACTAGATTACGTGTTAATATTCTACAGCTCAATCTTAATAATATGAATTTCAACTGTAGTTATCACTGTTTGTGATGTAGTTTTCACTATATGTTTATTTTTGCAGTTAAATTATTAATACCACAATATCTAAGACAATGTGTGTAAGCAACTTTTTTAAGTCAGTAATATGTTTTTAGCTATTGTCAGGTGAACTTTTGGGCGTTTAGTGTAACCATATTATTTTCTAGAATTCTGACCATATAAAATAAAATATTGGCAATTTAATGAGAAAAAGAAATAGAAAGGTTTTGAAATAATCTTTCAAAATGTACTTGAATCTTGGGGCGCCTGGGTGGCTTAGTCGGTTAAGCGTCCGACTTTCGCTTGGGTCATGATCTCGCGGTTCGTGGGTTTGAGCCCCGCGTCGGGCTCTGTGCTGACTGCCAGCTCGGAGCCTGGAGCCTGTTTCAGTCTGTGACTCCCTCTCTCTCTGACCCTCCCCTACTCACACTGTCTCTCTCTCTCCGAGAAATAAATAAAAAAACATTAAAAAAAAAATGTACTTGAATCCTATTTTGAAAAAAACAAGATTTAGTTTACAGGAGTTATCTTCTACTGGAAAAAAGAGGAATGTCCTCCTTTGGAAAAAAAAAAATTTCCAAGTAATAGAAATAGACTTTACAGTTACAAACAAAGCAAGATGTTTCTTGACTGGTTTATATAATCTTTTTAAAAAGACTGCGTAATGGCTATGTTATTCATAAATGAGGTTTCTAGAGTCACTGTTTAGATGTCACTTTTAGAAAGAACATTTTCTGAGTTTTATTTTGTAAACTTTAATGTCCTTTAATATAGGAGCACCTATAATACGGTGGACACTATGGTAGAACAAAAAAGAACAATAAATAACACCCTGTGCAGCATAATGGGGAAGATGGACAAACTGACAATTAAAACACTATGGGCTAAGTACTGGCCAAAGAATAATATAGAGGCAAGGGAAAAAGTTCCTAGTACAACCTGGGAAGAAATAGGGGAATGAGGAAGGACTTCCAGAAGATGTGCCATCTGGAAGGTTTTTGAAGGATGTGAAACAGCCTATGCAAAGGCATGTAGGAATGAAAGAACAGAGTGTTGGGTTTCATCTGAATTTTAAGGATAGAAATAACTTGGTTGTAATGCAGGTCTAGAACATCCCTATCCCACGTTGTATGTTCCATATGGAGTTACTCTCTCCTGTATCACCTTATTATACATCTTTTTACTTATGTTTGTGCCACTGTGGCTCTCTAGGGTGCTTTTCCCCTCTTCATTCCACTTTTCCCTTTTGCCTTGCACCAATTTATAATATCTATGTCAATTATCGCCTCTCTGCAGAACCGACTATTCCATCATATGTAACTCCACTGCACAGATGCATACTCCTTGTGTTCTACCCCAGCATCCTTACAACACTTGATTGCCATTGTGTTCCCTTGTATGAGTTTGAGTCTCTTCAGCATAGGGATTATTTCTTATTCATTCTTAGCACCAAGCATAATATTTGACATGTAACTATTACTCTAGTTCTGTTAAAGAATGCTCAAACAAATAAGCAAAACATCTGTGGAGGCAAATCAAGGTATTTTGTTCAGACATGTGACTGAGTTTGGGGCCCCGTAGGTGGAAGTATCAAAATTCAGTGGCTTGAATCATTGGAGGATAATCTCAATGCAGCATGAGCAGCATAACTACTATTATCTGTAGTTGAAGCAGGTATGACTTACTAAACCTTACTGTGTACTTCTTTCTGCCCTGATTCTCATTGTTGAATTTGCTTTTTCAAGTATCTTGAAATTAGAAAAAGTTGCCTTAAAAACCTCAACAATATTCTGGCCGGGTATAAATTAATTAATTCTGGTTTCTGTGTTAGCGGCATGAGTTGTTTAGTATGAATACATCTTCAGGTGAATGGCCTCCCATACAGATGCTGAAGAATTAAGTGCATCCTGAAATAAAAGGCACAGGCTTATACTAATTTTGGCTCATTTAGTTATGTTGTTTAATGGACAATTCACCCAAATGAAATTTTAGGCAAGAAAATTATTTTGTCTTTCTCTCTTATATTTGGTAGTTCAGCATTCTCTGCTTCTCTTTTTGCCAGACAATCTAGCTTAAATAAGGCAAAGAAATATTTCATCTATACATGCTCACATATTAGTTTATATTCTACTTGTATAAACATATGTGTCTATGTATGTATTTCATCCCTTACTACAGGAATCAAGAATGCAGATTCATTTTAATGGGCCATCTAATGACCAAAAGCAACATTTAAAATAAGGTCAAATATAAAATAAATTCACTTATCCTTTCTCCTTAGTTCAGTCTAGAAGATATGATCAGAACTCTTATGTAATGATATCATTACAGTTGCTATATAAAATCTTTTATGCCATCCAGACTGTGAAATGTATTATTCTTTTAATGTTATGGGTTGGGAAAAATTAAACATGCGACATTACAGCTGAGTTTCACTACACATTAATTATTTTAATTGTCTATTTCTTAAATGAATATCTGATAAATCAATCTTGCAATTCTTCATGCTTCATGACATGCTTAACTCAATACAGACACTTAAGAATCATTATGCTGTGAGAGCTTTAATACAAATTTGAGATCATTGTAATTAAAATCAGACTCTTACCTGATGCTCAATTCTAACCCTTTTCATCTTTATTGAATTTTCTTTGCCCTATACCTTGAATTTAATATTATAACAGCAATAGGCAGAATATATAATCAAGCCAAGCATCTTCAATACATCAAGAAAAAATATTTTGTCTCCTGAGCACAACATAAAAACTGGCCTTAACTGACATTCTCTATAAGTAGTTACCAAATTCTTTAAAGACATCAGTTCCCTCCTGGTCACTGCTGTGAAGACAAAGAATGCCTTAATGACTCTATTGAGGTTATCATTAAAATAAAAGGAGATTTGCAGACATCAGCTATCAATCACAATAAAATGGCCTGTGGGTAACCTTTGACACAACTCATTTGAAATAAACCTGGGATGGATTCATAGCCTTTGGTCAAGCCAGTAGGTGGGCTAAAGGCCTTTTTCTACCCTCTCTTTCATTTCTTGCAATATTAGTTCCTCTCTAAATGACTGGACAGCATTTGGATGTAGGTAAATGGCAATGTGTTTTATGTTGAAACAAAATAGGTTTATTCAAATAGTAGTGTTGAGGATATTTATGCATTTACTTCAAACATGCACTCTTTTATTTTATATTTTAGATATAATATATGAATATATTTGGAATTTACTTGTAGGCAGCCGCTTTGGTAAAATATTTTATGATTTAGTATTATAAACATTTTTCTAGGGTTCAGACTAGATTACCCCAACTGATCCCTGATAATGCTAATAATGGGGTATTACAATGTCTTTGAAATGAAGAAGAAATTACAAGATTTCAGTTGCCAATCCGATTTTTCCAAGAAATTTTTCCTGATGGTATTTAGATGGAAAGTTACTTAGGCTTACATTGCAGTGACTTGAGTTCAAGTCCCAAGCTTACTAAAGTTATGACCATTGGCAAATTTTTAAATATCTCTGATGTCAGTTTCCTTATCTGTGAAGTGGGATTGATAGTATCTCACACTCTTGCTGTGATACTAAAATAAGACAGGGGCGTCTGGGTGGATCAGCTGATTAAGCATCCTACTCTTGATTTCAGCTCAGGTCCTGAGATCAAGGCCCGCATTTGACTCTTTGTTGAGTGGCTGAGTGTAGAGCCTGCTTAAGATACTCACTCTCAAGGCACCTGGGTGGCTCAGTTGGTTAAGCATCCATCTTCCACTCAGGTCATGATCTCATGGTTCGTGGGTTCAAGCCCTGCGTCAGGCTCTGTGCTGACAGCTAGAGCCGGAGCCTACTTCTGATTCTGTGTCTCCCTCTCTCTCTGACCCTCCTCTGCTCACATTGCCTCTCTCTCTCTCTCTCTCTCTCTCACACACACACACACACACACACACACACAAATAAATAAAACATTTAAAAATGTAAAAAAAAAAGATTCTCTCTCTCTCTTTCTCACTCTCTCCCTCTGCCACTCTCCCCTACTCATGCTCTCTCTCTCAAATAAATTTAAAAATTAAATAAATATAGGGGCACCTGGGTGGCTTAGTCGGTTAAGCGTCCGACTTTCGCTCAGGTCATGATCTCACGGTTCGTGGGTTCGAGCCCCGCGTCAGGCTCTGTGCTGACTGCCAGCTCAGGGCCTGGAGCCTGTTTCAGTCTGTGACTCCCTCTCTGTCTGACCCTCCCCTGTTCACGCTCTCTCTCTCTCTCCTAGAAATAAATAAAACATTTAAAAAAAAAATTAAATAAATAAAATCTTTAAAAAATAAAAAATATGTAAGGATGCTTTGTAACTAGTAAAGTTATTTAGATGTCAGGGAGTAAGTGAACAGTATTAGAAAATCAGCAATAAGATGAACAAATATAAAAGTATTCAAATTATTTTTAAATATTAATATTTAGCTTACTAAACTTATTTGATGTGATTTTATATGTTTTATAATATTTAACTGACTCTCCAAATATTAATGTATTAAGCCAGTGTTTAAGGCTCTAAGCATTTATTTCTTCTTGAGAAATTAGCTCTCTTTATGACAAAATCAGCATTTCTTTTGGAGTAGATTCCTTTTCCCAGGTAAAAGTTGCATTATTTCTGTATTCAATTAGACATATACTATGCCTTTTCTTTTATTCATTCTCTAGTAGGAGAATGGAACAACACTTTAAGTTGATCATCTTTAGAAAGCCATTATTTTTCATTAATATTTAGGGGAAGGGAAAATAATCTTTATTTCGTAAAAATCATCTAATCTCAAATAGCAAGTTTTATGGAACTAATATTCCAAGAGCTCATGCCTTTGATACCTTTTTGTATTTTTAGAAAAGCTGAGGTGAGCATCCATGGAATAAGGGAATTATAACCTTATAAAAACTTCTGAAAATTTCATTTAATTAAGCATCTAAGATTTAAAATCCAAATCCCAGTTCTAGACTACTAGAATATAAATTCCTTCTCTTCCATGACTAGCACTGCTGTTGGGAATAATGCCTAAATGATACTTTGGAACAAATTAAAGAATAAATCTACCACATGAGAAGAAAAAAAAGAAAAGTAAGGCCAAAGCAGATGGGACAACTCTTCTAATTCTATACATTAAGGAAAATTGCCAATACTTCCCTTAATATGAAAGGTGAGAATCAGTCTGGGTTAAACCAAGTGGGAGCAAAAGAAGTAAGTTTTGCATTTAAATTTTATTTTTGCCTATGTTTGGACTTTTTACTCTTTGTCTTCAATGATTGCCTCTCTTTCTCTGTCTGCAGTACATGGAATAGAAAGAGTTGTGGTTTAAATGTAGTGACCTAGTAAAGTTTCAAGTTAAATTCATAGGAAACCTGTCACTAAGCAGTGCCTGACAATGGCTGTGTTAGCTAACATCTCTAACTAGAAAGCTATGTGTCCCAGAGATGTCATACCCTCAACAATAGGGGAAGGCAAGAAAAAAGAGAGCAAAACTCTGAAGACTAGGGAGAACTATGAAATTCAAGTAGTGAGAAGAATTCACTTGGAGGAATACATTACGATAGTGCCTATGTTTCTATTCTTCACTAGCCACAGGGAGATTTATATTGTATGTAGATGTAAGGAATTTTTAAAACTCTCTATGAAAAAACAATAATGGAAAACAATTTATCAATAATGCAATTAAACAGAATACAGTGGTTTGTTAGTAATAACAGGGTGCTGTCTTAGTCTTCCCTAACTTTCTCATTTTGTGTTTCATTTGCCTTTAACTCCATTACACGCACACATACACACATATATCCATTCTGCCCCAAGGTTCTATGCCCTAGACAATTTGGCTTTTACTCAAGTCTCCCAAATACACACAATATACCAGTTAATTTCCACAACATAATAGTCACCTAATAGTGATAGTGAGCCCACTGGTCTACTGGGGACTTGTGCCCATTAGAAACTGTACACGCATAAAGGTAGGCAATGGAAATGAGGTTTTAGACTTAATTGATGAGAGTTAGTATTAAGTGATTTTATGTATGATTATGCCTGCTACTTTTTCTCTCCCTTTCTCCCAGGTTGGCCATCTAAAGATGGTTTATCCAGACCAAATTCTTCCTAGGATTTATAAAATTTATAAAAATTATGGTTCCCTAAAAGAACCATAGATATATATGTATTTTTTAATTTTTTTACAATTTTTTAATGTTTTTATTTATTTTTGAAAGAAAGGCAGAGATAGAGTGTGAGCGGGAGATGGCCAGAGAGAGAGAAAGACACAGAATCTGAATCAGGTTCCAGGCTCTGAGCTGTCGGCAAAGAGCCTGACATGGGGCTCAAACTCAGTGAACCAGGAGATCATGACCTAAGCGAAAGTTAGACGCTTAACAGACTAAGCCACCCAGGTGCCCAAAAACCATAGATATTTTTAAAAATAAGTTTTTTTAACCCTCTAAGAGTCTTTATTTAGACTCTTATTTAGACAAAAATATTTAATTGTTTTATTTCAAGGTCAGCTCATTCTTTTAATATTTTCATGAATGTTTTTGCCCTGTGAATATTATGCTTCCAAATGGGACAGTGGGACAGAGAGTTTATACTCATTTGTATTGGTGTTTTTTATACTGCCTTCTGATATTAGTTCCTTTTGTAGATTTAGGCAGAGAGGTTGGCATGCTCATTTTGGATGTTCAGGTAGAGGTGCCAAGCCCAAAACACATGTCTTCAATTTCCTTAGAGTTTATTTTGTAAGCTGTATTGCTCCGAGAGCTCCAGCTTTGTGTGTGTGTGTGTGTGTATGAATCCTTTGCATCATTTGATAATTTTGTAGTTCTTGATTAATTCATTTTCACGTATCTTCAAGTGACACTAACAGGAAAGTAACAATGACAAATGCTTTTTAATTATGAATTTAAGGACTGATCAGGTGGTGCCAAGAAAACATTATGTTCTTTCTACACAAGGAGTGACCAACTCTTTAATTTCTCTAAAGCATTTTTTAAAAGCTTTTGGAGACTTGCATTTAGAGGTTAATAAGAAGAACTGGTATGATTATTAACATCAAATCTTACTGCTTTATGCTTTCTTTTAGCCTCTTGGTAGAAGAACTATTAATCATTTTAAAAGATAATAGCAGTCTTCCAGATATAATGAGCACCAGAGGACAAAATAACCATTATTATTGAGAATTTGAAGTTGTCTAGGGACCAGAGGTTAAATAAAGTTGAATCTGAAACACCGTACATTTTATACTGTCTCATGCTATGTCTGTTCTCATCAAATATTATTGTTGACACTTGTATTCCTTCTGTTCTTCCTCTTTACAAATACATTATGCATTTGAAAAATTTTGCTCTGCAGAATTTCTGTGAGTGGGTTTTCATTTGGTATTGTGAGCTAAAAGTCTTCTCATAGAAGATTGTTCTAAGTAAATATATAGAAGCTGTATTTATACAGTATATTTTTAGCATGTTTTGAAAATAAAAAGTAGGGGGCGCCTGGGTGGCTTAGTCGGTTAAGCGTCTGACTTTCTCTTAGGTCATGATCTCACAGCTCGTGGGTTTGAGCCCTGCGTCGGGCTCTGTGCTGACTGCCAGCTTAGAGCCTGGAGTCTGTTTCAATCTGTGACTCCCTCTCTCTCTGACCCTCCCCTGCTCATGCTGTCTCTTTCTCTCTCTCCTAGAAATAAATAAAACATTAAAAAATTTAAAAAAAAAAAAGAAAAGAAAAGCAAAAGTAGAAGTTAGATAGAGAGTGAATGTAAAATTAAAGTTTCGGGGCACCTGGGTGGCTCCGTCAGTTAAGCGTCCAACTTCAGCTCAGGTCATGATCTCATGGTTTGTGAGCTCAAGCCCTGCGTCAGACACTGTGCTGACAGCTCACAGTATGGAGCCTGTTTCAGATTCTTTGTCTCCCTCTCTCTCTGCCCCTCTCCAGCTTGCACTGTCTCTCTCTCACACACACAAAAAACAAACATTAAAAATTTTTTAAAATAACATTAAAAAATATTAAAATTTCAAAAGCTGAGTTAGAAATGTTAAAAAGGAGGGAGAGGAAATATTAAGGGAGATAGAAGGAAAAAATAAAAAGAATGATATGTAGGTCTGCAAAGTAAATGAGTAAAACTGAGGGAGACTTGTGAAATGTATTCATGTATTATGGTTGAAGAAGGAGAAACAAGAATTTTTCCAGGAGTCAAATTCAATCATGATAAAAAAAAGGCTTTGGAATAATATTAGAACATCACATGTATTGGTTATACTTCCTTCATAGAGGATGGATTCGGTATCACTGCCTAACAAAATACTGGGCCTCTCTATGGGTTTAAGTGTCCTCATGACATGGCAGGTGGCACACCCCTGCATGACATTCTCCTGCAGGAGATATATGGCAGTGTCTGGAGACAGCTTTTGTTGCTGAAACCTGGGCAGGAATGCTACAAGCATCTAGTAGGGCCAGGGGTACAGCTAAACATCCTCCAGGACACAGGACAGTCACTCACAGCAAAATTATTCAGCCAAAATGTCTATAGTGCTAAGACAGAGAAACCATACCTGAGAACAAGTGTTCCAAGAAAGAGGAAGGTAGAAGCTGCAATGTCTATTATGACCTAGTACCAGGAGTCAAACTGTCATATATGCAAAATCTTATTGGTTATATAGGTCAACCCTATTTATTGTGGAAGGGAAATACACTGGGACATAAATGCCAGGAGGCAAGTATCATGGGTGGGGTGGGGGGAGGGCAGTCTTGGAGGCTGGCTACCACAGACCTTTGTGTGTAGAAACATTGGCATTATTTGTCTGCAGTATTTCAAAGCAATTTTTTAATTAAAAAATGGTTATGAAATAGTATTGACATTCCACGAGCCACACTCTTTATTCTTTGCTCTATTTGTGTTCAAATATATATACGTGTGTTTGTGGGTGTAATTTACAGTTTAGACCTATTAAATCATTGAAATCAAAAAAGAAGGGAAGTGCTCTACTAGAATGTTAATGGAGAAAGAACAGGGAGCAAGATAAACAACGAATGGAATGATGAAAACTATGTGAATACCTTTAAGTTAAGGCCAACAATTTGAATGTAAAAACTATAAAATTACCACAATGAAGCAAATGTCCCCCAACTACCCCACAGGTACCCATGTTTAAAAAAAGCAGGTATATATTTTGCAAAAGTGTAAAGTGGCAAAACTAGGAAGCTAAATGAGAGGCTAGACTGCATTACCCTCGGCTAAATCACTTAAGACTTGAATTTAAGGGAGGGTCAAGTCTAAGAGTGGCATCAACACAGCAAAAGCATACCTATCAAAGAATTCCTGAAACTCTATCTGCCTGGTTAACAAGGCATCTTGCAATTTGTAAAACCAAAAGCAATCATTTGTTCATGAAAGGAGAGTCAGGACCTTGTGTTCTTTAAGATGATAGACTTAATTCTTAGGTACCAAGAACTTACTACTCAAGTATGGAGTTGGAGAAGCCACGAGTAGGAACCCGAATTCTTCAGGGGCTACGAAAATAATGTAAGATGTTCAGTTAGTTTTATCTTGTATTAGTTTGCTTGACTCTTGCACATCAATGCAAACCTTTTTTCTGATCGACGTTCTTGAAGGAAAGGTCAGGGACACTAGAGTCTTTTTGGATATCCTGATGGTATTTCTGTTCTGTTCTGTTCTGTTTTGTTTTGTTTTTCTGTATAGTAAACCCCTACTGAAGTGCAGAAGGACATGCCTTATTTGGGTGAAAATTTGAAGGAGGGCTCCCTAGTGAACACTAGGACTGGACAATGGATGCAAAGCTGAGCTAAGCAAGAGAGGTGAAGCGTCAGAGTGCCCGTTATGTGATTCAACCAGTAGCGTAACTTCCCTACTCAACTTACTATGATTATTTCATCAGAGAGGATAATAGCAACTGGGTGATGAATTTTGCAACATGTTTCATGAGTGCCTTTACTCTTCCCCATATGTTATCATTGCAACATACTTCACATGAGTATTTGTGATAAATATGGGGAAAATCACAGTTTTCAAATAGTGCAGAGGAAGGAGGCTGAAATTTTGTACTTTTGAATTCAGTCATTGCATGGCTATTAAGGAATCCAATCATATTTATAAATGAAAGAATGTATTAAATACATAGACAAACTGTCCTCAAATAATTAAGTTTAAATAAAACTTAATACATACATCCACATACATCTTTATCGCAGCCTTAAATATAAATTAACTACACTTTTTCCTTGTTTATTACCTGACACAAAAACACAGCCTTAAAACCACAGGCCTATATGTCAAGTGATTTGCATTTTTCTAATGCCCAACATATAATAGCAAGTAATAAATAGTTGAAATTTCATTCAATGAAGAACGAATGAATGGGTGGATGATTTAATAAATTTAGATGTTCTTTTCCATTGCCATTAGAATGCTATAAATTTGTTAACTACCAAATAAATATTTGATTTCTTATAATTACTCTAGGTAAATATTTAAGGAAAAAATTTTGATAAGAAATTGATAAAGAAAAATTTTGATAAAGATGTAGGTGAAGGTGAAATTTTTATTCTGGAGGATATTATCATCTGCTTTCCTTAGTGGTGCACCTTGTAGATATATTCTATATTGTGAAGGACAAGGATACAAATAGAAAGAAAGGAGTAGATTTCTTTAGGTGATGAGGGTTTTGGGGTAATGGTGGGGTTTAGACCCAATGGCCAAGAAGGAATTCTTGAAGATGTCTTTGGTGTAAAAAGGTGATTTTATTAAAACATGGGGACAAGATTTTGGGGCAGAAAGGGCTGCACTGGGCTTGTGAAGAGTGACTGATTATATACTTTCAGGTTGGGAAGGGGTTAGGGACAGGGGAAATCTCTAAGGAATTTTGGAAGCAAGGTTTCCAGGCCCTTGAGGGGCTAGCTGTTGTTAGGAAAACACCATTTATTACTGTTTAGTAAAATCTCAATCATGACACCCTACACATATATATCAGGGACCATATGCTTGGAGTAGAATTGTCAACATATACATGGGCTTAAAGATAAAGGAGGTTTGTGGAGCGCCTGGGTGACTCAGTCAGTTAAGCATCCAACTTCAGCTCAGGTCATGATCTCCTGGTTTGTGAGTTGGAGCCCCTCATAGGGCTCTATCAGAGACTGGAGCCTTCTTCAGATTCTGTCTCTGTCTCTCTGTGCCCCTCCTCTGCTCATGCTCTGTCTCTCTTTCTCTCAAAAATAAATAAACATTAAAAAAAAATTTTTAAGATAAAGAAGGTTTTCAAAGGAATTTTTATGTGTTTCAGGAGACTTACAGGATAATGTTAAGCCAAGATCCCCTTTTGCCCCTAGCAAAGTGTCATTCTCGACTCTGTATGTGTCAAGGACTTGTCAGTGGGCTGTAGGCAGTAAGGGAATTTAGTTTTTCATTTGCCTCTGTTTCCCACATCACTGTTGCAAGCACTTAAATCCGCTTACATCTTGATGAGGGTGACATTAGGGCTCCAGGAAACAGTCTATAAATTTCTTGAGATTTCAGGCTATGGATAAGATTACCTTTTTTCTTGCAGTTTACTAAATTATCCATAAACTGAAGGAGACTCCTGTCTTGCATGACTATGGTCTCTATCAGTCAACCATTTGTTTTCTTTCCTATCCCCTGGGGCAGCTAGAAATGTTAGAGGAATATCACCCATACCCCACCTTCAGACAGAGGTCCTGTACTTTGCCTTAGCTTGCCATATGCTCCCTCATCACTGGTATTCCTATTTTCTGGCCCTCTGTTAAGATTCCTTAGCAGAGGAGCACCTGGGTGGCTCAGTCGATTGAGCTTCCGACTTTGGCTAAGGTCATGATCTCACGGTTTGTGGGTTCGAGCCCCGCTTTGGGCTCTGTGCTGATAGCTAGCTCAGAGCCTGGAGCCTGTTTCAGATTTTGAATCTCCCTCTCTCTCTGACCCTCCCTTGCTCATGCTGTCTCTCATTCTCTCTCTCTCTCTCTCTCTCTCTCTCAGAAATAAAACATTAAAAAAATTTAAATTCCTTAGCAGAAAAATGAAGAAAGATTAAGGAGTAGGGAGAGAGAAATAAGCCTCCAGGATTCTGGAGAATGATTTTTTTTTGATAAATTATCTTTGATTTTTATGAGCAATTTGGTCTTGGCACATTAAAAATTAAGAATATTATACAATTATGTTTGAGTAACATTTTTTTCCTAAAATAAGCATATTATTTGAAAATCATCTAAGTAAATTATATTTTAACTTTTTATAGTTATTTCTCTGTTTTTGTTAGGTTTACAAAATAATTCTGCATTCATGATAACACTTCTATTTCTCCAGTGCTCTTCAGCCTATTGATATTTATGTCAAATAATTTTCTTTATCCAAATTTATTATTTTTCTGTGTGGGGTATTTCATTGCCAAAATACAAATTCATTAGAACCTCCACAGTATTTCTACTACTGGGACCACAAGTTGATACTAACTGAAATGTTTGCTTTTAAGCAAGTTGTAGTAGCTCTAATGTATGTTTGTTTAGATTATAATTGTTTTGCATTCTATCCCAAACAACTAAGATTAGACAACACTTTATTAGGAGCAATTATAATCATAAATAGGTTCCTAAAACTTGTATTTATGTGTATGAAATGTTATTTTCTCACACATTATTGAATTACTGTATTTTCTGACATACTATGTATGAGCCCTTGTTATTTTCTCAAAAAAAATAGTCGAATTTGATGACTTTTTAGCATTATCAGAGGACATTTTTGATGCTGTATAGTATGGAGATCAGAGAAGCACAAAGAAAATCACCAAAATAAATGTCGCCTTAACTATGAAGTTTAGTACATGCATAGCAAATGTGTGTATGACTTCATTTTGTTACAGGTGTATGATGTTTATGTGTTTTACTGTGTGAAGAATTATATGGTTAAGTCTGAATATCAGATATTCTATTCCATCAATATCTTTTTAAATTTAAGATTAAATTTGTTACACAAATAGAGAGAATATTTTATGTTGAGTCCAAAAACATGGGTTTCTTTACATCTCTGTGATTTTTAGTTTCCTTTTTGAGATTATTAATTACTTCACAGTATTGAAGATTAAATAAATGGTTTGAAATGTTTATTATGAATTCTATAAATGTAAGTAATAACCTGTTAGTTAAAAGTTGCTTACCTTAGCTTACACATTTACCTCAGGTTAAATGTTTGCCTTGTATTTGTATTAGGTTAACATATCAACTTTGGAACTATTCAACAGATACATAAGATTTTTCATAACTATCATTTTGTGGATAAATTAACTAATTATGAAATACATTATTTTAAAAAATTTCAATTGGCAGCATCATATAACAATTGGGCAAGTAATTAAAAAGAAATTGCTCTCCTTATTGCTTTATGATGTACTTCATAGAGATGCTTTTTTCCCACTGCTTTCTTGGCCTTGAAAATTACTTATATTCTTTTATATTAAAAAATATTTATTTACTATTTTAAAATGAATGCTTTATTTGTAAGACTATGGTTTGATCATGCTAAGCTTTCAAATTTCTCCTACATAAGATACTGCAAATAAAAAAGTGGAAAACCATTTAGAAAAATCCTTCCCTTTGGCATTTATTGCACACATTCATAATTATGAGCATGCAGGTCATAAGTAAGCAGTCCACTTTTGTTTTATAGTTAGGGTTTAAAGATTTTCATCTAGTCAAGTGAAAAATAATTAATAGAAAATGGGAAACTACTACAATTTTTGTATTCTTCATGAATAATAGGTATTTGGTGTAGTAGCTCAGTAGTAAATTATTAGAAGAACCAAATTGTGAAATAATATCATATAATGGGTCAAAATTATTTATATAGTTACCAGTATAAGAATCAAGCATGTGGGTTCCTATTAATATACCATTAGCCTGGTCACACAATGAAAGAGAATGAAAGGGCAATTTTGAATGACATTTCTATCAACTTGGGAACTGTCAACCTCTATTATGTCCTTGGGGCTTTGCACTTTTTGGCTTTCAGACATCTGTGCTGCCTTGAATGGAGGAGTTCCAGCGAGTCTCTTGCTGTAATAAATGCTTTGGGTAGTCATTTTTCAGAATGTGCATGTAATAGTTCTTAGTGCTTACAGCTAAGCACATGACATTTCATATGCTTCCTGTCATCAGCACCTACATCTCTGCATCATCTTCATGAAGACCCTCATCCCCCTACACATGCAATCATGCTCTATTTCCTCTGTGCTCATAAATCTCTTCTGTTGCAACTCTGGGAATATATCCCTTCCTCTCTTTTTTTCTGCACTGTCAAGTGAAACAACCACCTTAATTTCTCCAAGTATCCCCTCAAAACTTTTGCAAGAGTTCTGAATACTGTCCAGGGAAGTTTTCAGGCTGTCTGGACAAAAGCTGGTAGCTTCATATAGAAAGTAGTAAGCAGGTACGTTTGATAGAGGAAAAAGTGTCTAGAATATTTACGGCTGCATAGGTAACAGTAGGTCAAGCACCTGTCTGACAGGATATTTAGGCTGAATTATTGAGAAGAGAATCTGGATTGTAATCTTTATTGGTCTACTGAATGTCAGTAATATTTAGCTTATTATGTATAGGAATGCTTTCATTTATTAGTAGTAGTAGTATGTTATGCTTTGATAAAATTTTAAAAATTAGGATAATTGTATTTTTTAATGTAACATCCTTACATTGAGGAACATTTTTAAAAGTTTTTGAACCTTGATAATTTTTTTTAAAAAAATTATCTTCCTTTGTACTGTACACGGTGGCGGCTTTCAAATGTTAGTGTGCATCAGAATCATCTGGGAGTGCTTGTCTTTTTCTTACTTTTTTTATTTCTATTTTTTATTTTTTGAGAGAGAGAGAGAGCATGAGCGGGGAAAGGCAGAGAGAGGAGGACAGTGGATCCAAAGCAGACTCTGCACAGACAGAAGAGAATCTGATGCAGGGCTTGAACTCATGAACCATGAGATCGTGACCTGAGCCAAAGGCAGACACTTAACTGACTGAGCCATCCAGGCAACCCTGAGAATGCTTGTTAAAATACAGGTTGCTAGAACCCACCTCCAAAGTTTCTAGAATAGAGAATTTGCTTTTCTAAGTTCTCAGGTGATCCTGATGGTACTGATCCAAGGATCATATTTGCAAACTACTCATCCATACTGTGGTATAGGAGAATACCCAGAAGGATGCAATACTTCCGAGTTTCTGTCAACCATAACGTCCTATAGAAGGCTCACCAGCTCAACTGAATGTGCCAGATTGAAAAATTTAGGCATAATTTTACCCCTGCTGTTTTAAAAATGCTAAAGTAAACTCTTCTTAATTATATAGTAAGCCAGCCATGGAATCGATTTTCCTTCCTTCCTTCCTTCCTCCCTTCCTTCCTTCCTTCCTTCCTTCCACACTTCTATGAATCCATATAAATTCAGTATAATGGTCACCGATTTATTACACATCTAATGTGATCATGATTGCCATTAGAATTCTCATAGATTTTCAGATTTTAAAAAATGTTAAAGAGTCATTTTTTTTCTAGTTTGTTCGTGAGTTTCCTAAGTGCAGCTAACCATGGAATTTAACAACAATAAGCCACTTAAAAATATAAACTTCAGGGACGCCTGGGTGGCTTAGTCGGTTAAGCGTCCGACTTTCGCTTAGGTCTTGATCTCGTGGTTCGTGGGTTTGAGCCCTCCATCGGGCTCTGTGCTGACTGCCAGCTCAGAGCCTGGAGCCTGTTTCAGTCTGTGACTCCCTCTCTCTCTCACCCTCCCCTGTTCACGCTGTCTCTCTCTCTCTCCTAGAAAAAAAAAAAAAAACACATAAAAAAAAATAAACTTCAGATAGATATCATATACCATTTTACCATTTATATAAAGTGATTTGTTTCAATGGTTTTTGGTATATACACAGTATATATACATTGTACACAGTAATATTTATTTTCATGCCATCAAATGGCACCATTTAATTATAAGTTGTTTCACTTCGGCAAGTTATCCTGCTACTACTGGTAGATATTTTATGTTCTTAACTCATGAAGATAGAGCAGTAGTTCAGTACAAACTAAATTTTTATTCTACAATAAAAACGTAAAATTGTAGATGACGTTATCAATAAAATAAACATATGACATGATGTTTTAATTTTAGAGCACAAAAAAGGAATAAATTTTTCAGCCAAAAGAGTGATGTAATGTTAATATTATCTGATTCTTATAAATGATGTGGTAAAAATTTTAATGATAATTGTACATATAAATTTTATGTATGAAATTACAAGGGCTAATATAGCAAAGTATAAAACAGAATGTAAACTATGTAAACTTGACCTGTTTGAATAATGAATAATTGGAAATCACCATATTCGCTGAGTTAACTACACAAAGATCCTCCTACCACAACGTATTGATTGTGGTATATGTTGTAAAGAAAATCTGAACAACAAATCTAGATTTAAAACATAATAAGGTTATGTGGTTAGAACAGAGTAGCATATAAATAAAGAGTACATATTGGTATAGTGTTAGTTATGATTAATTTCATGTTTAGATCAAATCCAAAACTGTTTCTGTGAAATCTAGGAGAAAAGATCATTTTCTAAGAAACTTAGAAAATTTCTTTCTTTGATGTATTTTATTTGGAGAGTAGTTCTGATCAGAGGTGCATACCATTTAACTCCTCCATCATGGATGTTCCAGGTTCTCTGCCTCAGTACCAAGCTATAAAGATGCTTGGGATTCAACCCCTATTCTTCGGATGAGAAAAGCCTATCTATATCATAATTGTACATGAATTATGTATTTTCTCTCAATAAAAATGAATAGTACAAGGAATAGATTTTTAAGAATATTTCTTACAGGTGACATCAGTTGTATATTTTCTGGATAGTTGAGTACATGTATATCTCAAGAAAGTATAAATTTGCACTTTATACAAAAGGTTTTTCATGATATGTAGTTGGAAGTGACGTTGTTGACAGCTAACCAAACACTGTGATGTTCAAATTGAATGTTAAGATCACTAATTGATAGAGTAATTGGATGGGAAATGCCAGGCTGTATACCTGTGTTTTTCTAGGCATTTTTTGACCAGCCTTTCCTTGTCACAGCTCATGTTCTAATGATCATTGCAGGATGAAGTGGCACAGCCACTGAACCTATCAGCTAAACCCAAGACCTCTGATGGCAAATCACCCACATCACCCACCTCTCCCCATATGCCAGCTCTGAGAATAAACAGTGGGGCAGGCCCCCTCAAAGCCTCTGTCCCAGCAGCATTAGCTAGTCCTTCAGCCAGAGTTAGCACAATAGGTAAGTTCTGTTTCTTTTGTTCTTGCTCATTTTCTGTTTATGGCAATTGAATGAAATCATCTTTTAATGGTAAATCACGCATACCATGTGCATGGTTTTAGTTCAATAGGAGAGTTTCAATTTGGAGAACTTCATAGGTCTGTCTTAAACATGAAAATGAAATTTATAACTGAAGTCCAAGTTATAATGTCCCCCTGAAAAGCTAATTGAACTGGTTATGTTTGTGGATGTAGCACATGTTCTTCAGCTTATTTAAAAAAAAAAAAAAGGGCCCAGGAAAGTAAAGTTTCCAGAATGTTGTTGTTAGGTGACTTGCCTTTTCCATCACTGAAATATATTTCCATTCTTTTGTGATGTGTACAAACTGTCCATAATGATGAAATACATTATATCTAGATCAGCAGTCACCCATCAGGATATGAAGTTTCATCAGTTCCATACTGCTTGAGTATTACTTGAACACACTGAAGTATTATAAAAAGTACAGAGCTTCATTTCTCCAAAAATTGTCATTTTTGTTGAGAAGTAAATAAATACCAGAAAAATGCTTCTATAAGATGACTTTAAAAATTCTAATAATTTTTACTATAGTAACACATAAATTAAACTAGAAATACTTCAGTCCGCATTTATTGATATGTTTATTATTTGCATATAGTTATATGGAGACTACCACAGACAAGCCTTTCAAGGAGCTCAAGGTTTAATTAGGGGAAAAGTCATCCATCTCATAGCCATACAGAGTGTTATTTCAGAACACAGATACAACCTGGTAATCAAAAAGGAGTATGGGATTCTATTTAGGAAGGATCAAGGAAGGCTAAATTGGGGATAGCTTAATTCAAGTAGAGTCTTGAGGAAGAGAGACATTCCTAAGCATTTTAGCCTTTCAGAAAAAATCCAGAGCAAAATAGCATATTTTTGAGAAATGCATTGATTTGGCTAGAATATGGAATGAGTGTGTAGTGGAAAGTGATCAGGGCTAAAACTGAATAGAGCAGATGGAATCTGACTGAATGCTATCCTAAGAAATTTGACTTTTTCTCCAGACCGCAATCTGATCAGAACTTTAAGAAGAGTATTGGCAGCAGGGAAAGATTGGAATCAGGGAACCCACTGCTTTAGTACAGGACAAGAGTTAGTTAGTTCCATGAAAGGAAAATAAGCAATGATAAAACAAAGGAGAGAATAGGTTGAGGAGATATTAGTGAAGAAGAGTTGATATAACGTACCCTCAATAGAAAGTACTTAGTGAGGTTCAAGTTGAACACAGAAGAGTCTAGAATTTTTAATTCATAAAATAAGAATGATAATACCTCCCTTAACTATGAAAGAGAAGACTAGAGTGGAAGCAGATTACGAGAAAGACATAAATGTAAATATTTAGTAAGTGTTAAAAGACAAGGAGCCATTTAGGTAGACATGTTCAGGAGGAAACTAAATAGGTCTGATATGTAAAGGTTTTTGCCAGCATTTTAGTTGTCGAATTACATATGGTATAAGGGTATTAAGAGTATGATTATGACAATGAGCATAGAGTAATGTATAGAATTACTAAATCAATATATTGAAACCAGTGTAGAATTATTAAATCACTGTATTGAAACTAATATAACACTGTATGTTAGCTATACTGGAATTAAAATAACAAAAGAAAATGAAAGCACTAATTTGAAAAGATATATGTACCCCTCAAAAGGAAGTTCTCCAGAAAAGAGTGTGTATAATAAAAAGACAAGTGGGATAAAGAATCGTAGGTTCTATAGTCTAATACCTACTGTATTAGTTATCTATTACTACATATCACATTAACCCAAAACTCAGCAGCTTAAAATTACCAACATGCATTATCTCAGTTTCTAAGGATCAGAATTTGGAAACGCCTTAGCTGGGTGGTTCTGGGTTAAGGTCACATGGTTGTAGTCAAGATGTTAGGCAGGGCGGCAGTCATCTATGGGCCTTACTAGGGATACATGGATGCTCCAGTTTCAAGATGTCTCACTCACATGGTTGTTGGCTGGTAGGTCAGTTCTTTGCCTTGGGAGTCTTTTCATAGGGCTGCTCATTGCATGGGAACTAACTTTCCCCAGTGTGGGTGATTGAAGAGGGAGAGCAAAGAGAAAGCCACAGTGCCTTTTATAACCTAGTCTCAAAAGTCACACACAGTCCAGTCTGCTTTATTCTTTTCATTATAGAAGAATCACAAGTGCAGCCCAACTCAAGGGAAACAGTATTAGGGTCCAGCTCTGAAGGAAGGAATATCAAAAGATTGTTGGATACATTTTAAAACCGCATGCTTTTTTAGGGGGAAAACTGATAAAGAGCAAGTTAATGTCTTAGAATAAGAATAAAGATAGGAAAATGCTAGCCTAGGAAAAATGAAAAGTTATGAGAGGAGGGGTTATTTGATGGTGACCCATTTGGCAGAAAAGTTTTTAAAAAAATGAAAAAGAAAAGCCTTATGATTTAACGAGCTAATGGAGAGGTAAACTCTGATGGAGAAGTTTTAGGAGAATGCCTTAGGAGAATTTGAAGACTATGAGGAAAGAAAATGCAGTTGATATATAGACTAGTCTTTTTGTAAGCTTAGTGTTGAGAAGTGATTATTTTAAGAAGACTGAGTAGAGACAGGTTTTAAAGTGGGACAGTCATTCATATATATATGATAATATATATAGTCAAGGGGAAGAAGAGTCAGAGAGAGATAAAGATATGAAGGAGAGCACAGACGATGGTGGAAGAGATCATGAGAAAGGATTAACCTTGGAAAGGAGCAAAGCCCTTCCTTTATCTGAGACTGAATGAAACGAAGGATAAAAGGGTAAAGTTACAGAGAAATTGTGGGATGGACAGAAAAAAGGCTGAAGGAATGTATCTCAAATGCTTCAATCTCCGCAGAATAGAATTCCAGATTATTTGCCACCAGGAAGCCAGTCGGGGGCAGTGGGGCAGCAGTGAGAAGAGAAACTCAAAATTTAAGTTTTGAGAAGTTTTAAAAAGGTTTGGGGTTCACGTGTGCTTTTTATCATTATGAACCATTCTGTTATGGTCTAACTCAGTTACTCTGCTCAACATGTTAAATGGACTCCAAGATAAGGTTTGCTTTCATGTCCTAAGTATGTAAAAGAAAAAATATTTTATTTGGCAGGAATGATTCACTTCCATAATAGACACAAACCTTGTAAATATCACAGCACTGGTCTATGAGCTACTTTTGTAACGTCACTAGAACTGGAATATTTAACTAACAAAATAACTAATAGATTTGTATTTTTCTCACATAAGAATTTCTTTTACTTCAGCATTCCAGGGATTAAGTGTGACAAAATATCTTAGAAAGGCAAGAATGTATTCAATGACATTTATCATTTGACTTTGTCCACTACTAAAACTTCTCTTACTTTTTTTCCCTTAAGAATCCCTACATACTACATATACATCCCTCATATTTTCCAAGGATGTGAGGCCACTACAATTTACTTTTCTCTTTTCAGCAAATGCAGATGTTGAAAGCTGAAACTGTAATGAGTAATAATGTCATTGGACAAAAGCTGTGAACATTAACAGTGTTGTAAAGGTCACCGCTGAAAGAAGAATTAATGTGTGATGCCATTAATAAACCAAGGAAAACTGTGAACTAAAAGTAACTTAAGTTACCATTAATGACATGGGCTCTTTGCTACATATCTATTAGCTACAAATAGAGAAAGTGAGTTTTTGAGGTTGGAGACCAACCTCACAGTATATACTCTGTAAGAATGCCTTTGCTATGGTACACGAAGGATAGGTTGCTCCTAGATCTTTAAAAGGTATGAATGGGTCAGAAGAATGATGGATAAGTTTAGAATCTTGTGACCGAATATTATCTTTCTTCTATTGGCCTTTTCCACCTATGTTGTATATATATATATAATACTTCTAACATTTTTCACAGAATTTTAATCTATTCTCACTTAAGCTGATTTTACAATTACACACCCTTAAACAGAGCAGATATCCATATCATCTAGTCAAAACTTGTTATTTTACAGATAAAGAACCAGGGCCTAAGGAGGCTAAGTGCTTACCCAGGGATTCTAAGTGAGTTCCTGTCACAGTGTAGATGGTTCTGTGACTCTGTTTATTTCTTCTGTTTTAATTTCAAGGAAACAGCTGTACATAAAGACCTAGTAACTTAGCCAAACTGACAGCCTGTGGAGGTTGAGGTCATAGGATCATGATCTCTGGCTGGCATGCTCTCTTTTCGGCCTATGGGTAGTCTTTCCCCATTAGATGCTCTTTTCAATCATTTCTCTATCCTTTCATTTAATAAATAGGTATTAAATGTGTTCTCTATGTCATACATTTGGCAGGATGATGCGCAGATGGAAGTTTGGAGGAAAAGCAGATAAAAGTCTTAGAGGCTGTAGATGCCTACAGTCTTGTTCTATTAAGTCTTTGGAAGATACTAGAATGTTTATTCTTACCCTTTATTCCTCAGAGGCATTAACACATGAAAAGTAAAACTTTGCTGAGCAAAAGTAGTAGACTCACATCGATTCAATAAGGTGAAAAAAAATGTTTTCAAGTTCGAAGGAGGACATTACCTTAAAATTTCATTGGTTTACAGTTTTAATGAGAAAAACTACTATGAGGGTAGGTTATTGGACAAAAATATTGTAATACTGTAATAGAAAGCCATTGGATTGTCAGGAAGTTGAGGGTATTATTCAACATCTGGCAATTAACATTTGCATAACACTTCACAATTTACAAATTGCTTTCACATTTATAATCTAATTAATTCTTGTGAGTTTTCACAGATGAAGAAATGGCTACATATCAGGGTGCCAAAAGTTTGATGATGATAAGTGACCTCAACAATCGAAAGAAAATTAATATTTGTTGAAAATAACTTGAAACACATGTGACCTTGCTTTTACTTACAGCTGAAAAGCCCTATGAAAAATAAATATGTAGTAAATAAGAATTTGTATTGCCTTCATAGCATCTGTTAAATCCATGAATTTAATAAATATGTATCATATGGTACAAGCTTCCACTGATGTGATGACATAGATAATCACCTTGGAGTTACAAAGGTAGATGCTTTCAACTTAGAAATATGCACTTATTCCTTCAATAGACCCTGCCATGGGCCCAAAGCATAAAAGACTGCAAATTTAAAAATGCCCTCGAGTAGTTCATAGTGTGAAAGACAAACTTAGACAAATGGAAGACACTGTGACTGTAAAAGAACATATAGGTTCTGAAGGAGCATATAGATGAGAAGTTCTAATGTTGCCAAGGAGCATGCCTGGGATATATCAGGGAAGTCATTACAGAAGGGGTGACATCTGAATAGAGTCCCAAACACACAGAAAAGAAAGAGTATAGAGTATTTCAGCAAAAGAGAAGTGCTTGGGAGACAGAGGCCAGTGCTTGGAACAGGAAATAGTCCTGGGCTTCTTAAACACAGAACTCACGAGAGACCAGAAGGAAGTGACGCAGGAAAGATAAGCAGAATTGATAACATGAGGAGACTTTTAGGCCATTGTAAAGTGTTTGGAATTTATCCCAGAATGACATTGGGGGAGGGGGGACATTACAGGGTGTCTTGTTCCAGTATATTTCGGAAAAGCTGCATACTTTTGTTATCGCTGGAAGATTCACAGTGCATATTAACATTATCACGATCTTGGGAATTTATGCAATGAAGAAACCTTTTTTCACTCTAATTTAGTATTTCCCACACTTATTTGAACATGGAATTATTTTTTCACAGAATATTACATCTCACCATCTTATGAAATGCTCCTTTAAGCAGTAAGGTACCAAGAGATGGGTTTTTAATCAGGTAAAGTGACACGATCCAGATTCCTTTTGGGAGGATATTTTGGAGTGCTTTATCTGGAAGCAGATAAAGGAGATAGATTCAAGGAGTGTAAGCCTGAAGATAGGGAAACCAGTTAAGAGTTTAAAGCATTAGCCCAGGTGAGAGATGAGGTGCCTTTAGTGAAAGCGGGACCATTGGGATGGAGAAGACACACATTTGAGAGCTGAGGAGGAGGCATGACTGTCACAGCTTGGTTGCCTGTTATATATATTGGGTAACGGAGATCCCTCAGGTGACGGAATAGGCCACTGGAAAGGGATACAGAATGTAGAAAGAACAGGGTGAGGCAGTGGGAAGACAATGAATTCTGTGCTCAATTTCAGATACTCTAGAGACAGACAAGTAGAGAAGCTTGGTAGACAGATACGTGTATCTAAAAATAGGAAGGATTGAGATAGGTAGCAGATATTTTATAGTACTTGGGATCACCCTTGACTTTTGAGTGCATTTAGACCAGTTGTGGTATTTGGTTTCTAAGGCTGCCACAACAAATTACCGTAAACCAGGTCACTTAAACTAGAAATCTATTCTCTCACTGTGTGGAGGCTAGAAATCCAAAGTGAATATGTCAGCAGGATTAGTTCCTTCTGGAGGCTCTGAGGGAGAATCTGTTCTTGTGGCTTCTGGTAGTCCTTGGTGTTCTTGGCTTACAGCTGTATAATTCCAGGCTCTGCCTCCATATTCGCATGGCCTTCTCTCCTGTGTCTCTGTGTCAGATCTCTCTCTCTCTTTCCTTTCTAAGAGCACCAGTTATTGAATTGAAGGCCCATCTGAAGTCCAGAGTGGTCTCATTTCAAGATCCTCAATATAATTACGTCTGCAAAGACTATTTCCAAATGAGGTCACATTTACAAATACCGGTGTTAGGACACAGACATACCTTTTCGGAGAAACATAATTCAACCTGTTATAAGTGGTTTTCTGTTTTTCCTTCAGCCTTTTGACTACTTCTTTCCTTGTGGAGCAGCCTATACGCTTTCTGTTTTGATTTTATCCTAGGAGTGTTCATGGGTTTCCTAGTGCAGCTGACCATGGAATTTAATAACAGTAAACCCCTTTAAAAATATAAATTTTAAATAGATGTAATATTATACCATTTACCATTTTTGTAATGGAACAAATGTAAGGTTGACGGAAGAATTACATGAAATAATACAGGTTATTTTCAGGCTGTCCCCCCTTTTTTTCTGCCCCTGAAAATCTATAAAAGGGGCCTTTTTAATTTCGAGAATTTTTTTTGGTAGTGAGTAAGAAGAAACACCAAGGCATAAAAACCTAAATTGGTGATTTTAAAAGGTTGCAGGATCTTATAAACTTTTTACATTAATGATCCCTAACCTAAATTCTCCAAATCTCATTTGAGGTCCTAACTGGAAGCCATGTTGACCTTTATCTTCCCACTTCCTTCCTAAGACTGAGGTTCACCAAACCTCTCTGAAGTACATACCCTCCTTCTGATCCTATCTTATGATGCAGTTGGTGCCTAAACATATAAAGAAGCAGAATAAAATGTATCAAGTGATCATTTGGGGGGAATTTTGGACTCTGATGGCATTACTCCTTTTCCTTGAACCTCTGGACCCACAAGAAATGATATCCCTTCACAGATTTTATCATTATGGTCAATGCCATACAATAAGACTGCTGAGGGTGGGCATATAGAGAAAATGTAAAAGAAAAAAAAAGCAAGGAATTAACCTTTTTTACTGCCTCCTCAGGTATCAAATGTTATCTATTCCTTCACAAGATGTATAATTTCCTTTAAGTCTTTCATCAATTGTACATTCATTTTATAGTTAATGGAAATGAAAACCCAATGACATTAAGTGTTCTAATTTGGCAAATATCACACTTTCCAAGAAATAAAAACCCAGATGCTTCTGAATCTAGTACCCAAATCCTACCTTCTTCACTATGCCATTTTATAAATAAACTGACAGTGAATAACTCTCATGGACCACTATGCAAGACTGTCTTAACTCATTTACTTTTCACAAATTTATGTTATCTAGTGAGTAGATGTTATCTCCATTTAACCAATAACATAATTGAGACTTAAAAACGTAAAACAACATGTACAATTTATATAGCTTGTAAGTGACAAAGTTGGGATTTTCATTCAGGCTTATCCAACTCCAAAATGCAAACTCTTTCTGAAAATTGTAACCGTGGATTAAATCTAAGGAAGAGGTGAAGAACAGATCTCAGACAAGGATATGAAGATGGAGAAGTCAGATAGGAAAGGGGATCCTGCTCTGTGAGGAGAAACAAGGAAGAAAGGAGTGAGGAGATTGTCAGTGTTGTCGTTCTGCAGGGCACGGCTAGTGTCCCTTGGATTTGGCCGTTTAAAAGAGCAAGGAGCAGAAACAAGATCGTAGCAGAAATGGAAGAGTGAGGAAGGAATGGGAGGCGTGTGGTAAGAATCTTAGAAGGTAAAGAGAGAGAGTTGGAAACAGAAGGCAACACAAATTTGAGAGAGACTTTATTGGCTTGTCTCAGGTAGAGAAACTTGAGTACTTACAAAAGCTGAAGTGGTTAGAGATGGTGGAGAAGTTCAGATATGGGTAACAGAAATGTGAAAGAGAATGACCAATGGTGAAGTATAGAAATCTGGAACACAAGTTTTGGGGGTTTGCCTTGAATGAAAGTTGAGGTACCACTTTTCCTGAAGCAGGAGAAGTCAATGGGCAGAAATGGGGACAGATTTTAAGTGAGTATGAAGTACGAGTCGAGGTGGGGTGGGGTGGGACAGGAAGGTGAGAACTGAACCTTATATTGAAGGGGAGGCCATTTGCCAAGAGAGAGGGAATCAGCGAGATTGGTAATTTGGTGACTGTGATGAAAACAAAATGTAAAGAAGTAGCAAACGATCCTGCTATGATTCAACTCTAATATATCAGTGATTTTAAGATTTGACACAGCAGATACAAATGTTTTCATTTGTGTATGAAATTTCATTTCCTGTATGAAATCCTAGATTTCATATAGGATTTTAGCTAAAATTTCAGAACGTCTAAAAACAAGAATGTTTCTTTTAATGTAGATGCCCATTTCCACCTGCACAGGAATACACACCTCAAACTGGAAATAAACATTACAGAACATATGTCCATCAGTTATTCACCCCCATATAATTTGTATCCTTTCTGCATCTATATTAATCATTTTTTCCTACACAATGTTATCTTGGCAGCACCCAAAAAACATAAACAATTCATACTTTTATTCAATGCCATTTGCCAAACCATTTCAGAATGTATTTGTGCTCTGGAGAAGCTAAATAGACTGCATGATGCCAGGTTGCACATCATGGGGTGATGTACAGTGGTGAGAGAATAGGAAAATCAGGATGATCCTCTTCAGATCTTTCACTAAACGAACATATACTGAGACCATCGCTGTCATATAAGAGCCGTATTTCTTTCTAGAGTAGTAGTGTTCATGAACAGAATAAGTTCAAGAATAGTATGTTAAGAAAACTTGTTCAGGAGAACCCAGACAGGAGGTCGTCGAGGGTAATAGGAGGTGAAAAACAACCATAATTTAAAGTAAACACTAACCCTAAAGGCTTGACCTACGTCTAAATTGTTGTTTCTGATTCGTATTGTATTTATAATGAGGAAGAGGGTTTTGTTCTTTGAATTAGTTCCAATTAGTTTAGCTCTGAAAAGCCAAACATGTAAGTAGCTTTCAAAGCTCCCCTTTCTGTCACCTACACTGGACCTAACTTAACTTTCTGCCTCAACGAAATCAGAGGATGAGGTCTAGTCTGAGCATAGCAAGGGGGTGGGAAGAAAGCAGGGATCATTTAGAAACCTTCCAGCACTGAAGCACTGCACTAATCTGACATCAGCTTCTTTGATAAAAATGTTTAAGCAGCAAGAAAGTATTCTATATTTTTTGGCAATCAGCAGATCAGATAGAAGAGTCTAGCAATACGATGAGGATGTGTAATCTGACATGATTAGACAAGGCTCTTTAGTACCAGAACATTCATAATTGAGACAAAGAAAGAGTATTAATAACACTTTCCTAACACGGCAGTTAGCCATTTTATATTTCCTTTCTTTAATCTTAGTGTTTTTCAACAAATCATGGGATTTAATAGCGTGTTTTGGCAGATTAGAGGATTTATGGCCCAGATGTTTTTTGTTCTAAAAATGGATTAGGGTGTAAAGTTTGCTGGAATCCATGGAACATGTTGAGGCAAGCCGGTCATTTTATGTGTGATTAGTGCCTGCCTTCTGTCTCACAGTCCCTCCATCTGTCACAATTCACCAATGGATCTGGTTAGATTTAGCCTCATGTCACAAACAAGTCCCTTTTCTGGGCAATTTCATATTATAGATTCAGTTTATGCCATTTTATGCCCTAGTTAAAAGATAGGGAGAGTGAAAGATGATATATTAGCTTCCTTTCAATATTTACAAAACAGTGTTTTCCATCAGTATGCTACCCTGAAGTCATGCAGATTATCATAGTGATGTGTGTCAAATAAATAAGTGACCAGTGTTAAAATTAAGGTAAAAATTAATTTTGCTCTTTACACCTCTTCTTCTTTCAAAGAAATTATTTTGGCAATTTTTCTTTTCTCTCTATTTTTTTTTAACTAACTCTGGACAATGGAGCTATAGACATGAGTTGGGTCATTTGACCATCTTATGAAGAGTGTGAATTCATTGTGAGTGGAGTTTTCAGTAGCCACAGTTTCTTATCGTACAGTTCACAGGTGTTTGGTTATATTCCGTGCTTGAAATTTAGCCTCTTACAAGTTTGTATCCATAGCAAATCACTGCCACCTGTGGTTTATTTCACCATCAATGGACTGGGCGGGGCGGGGGGGGAGGGGGAGGGTAGAGGATGATCCCCTTTCACTTAGTTAATAATGATTTATTCCTTCTGTATATAACACACCTAATAGTGCTATGTACAAACTCTAAACTTATCTTTCTAATACTGTAAGAATGTCATAATTAGAGTGATAATCATCAATATCCATATCCATGTGATAACATTCAAATGATCCTTACATGAAAAAAAAATATCAAAGATAGGCTTTATTTTTGCACTACAAAACATTCAGATAACTGAGAAAAAGTTTATTTAAAAACTATGTTTTAAACTTTCCAAGCATGTGGAAAAAACTATATTTCATCTAAATACTGTGTTTGCATTACAGGTGCTTGGCACCATGTTCACATATGACTATGTGAATCAGTCATTATCAATTACTCATTCGTTCATTTGTCGTAGACAAATGACACTGAGAAGTTATTATGAGCCAGACACTAGCCATTACCCAAAAAGGATGTGATTTTCATGGTTAAAAGTTAAGCTATCCATGCCTTTGTACAAAACATAGCCTTTGTTCTGTCACATCTTCAGGTTATTTAAATGACCACGATGCTGTCACCAAGGCAATCCAAGAGGCTCGGCAGATGAAGGAGCAGCTTCGGCGGGAGCAACAGGTGCTTGATGGGAAAGTGGCTGTTGTGAATAGTCTAGGTCTCAATAACTGCCGGACAGAAAAGGTTAGTTCATAAAATACCTGACTTTCCAAAACTACGTCCATTACCTAAAACCTTTTCTTGTGTTCTCACCTTCTCACCATCCTCAGAATGATGGTTCTCCCTCCCTTTACCCCCTCTGTCAATACAGAAAAATCTCCATGCACATCCTAATAAAAACCATCTGCAAATGAGAAGAGTTATAATTCTCTTCTATCCATCTCCAAACTTTATTGACAATTAATATCCCCCGTCTGCCATCCATTTCCATTAAAATGGAATGGCATTTGAAATATCTGAGTCTGAGTAAAAGTTTTGCTCTACAGAGATGCTTAACTTATATTTGGGGATGAGCTGGATTTGAGAATCCTGAATCTTCTTTAATCAGCATAAGCTTGGATGATACCCACGCTCCTAGTCTAAGTAACTAGGATCCTGAGCTTGTCATAATATGTTTCCAGTGCAAAGCACAGTCAAGTTTGAGATGACCACACAATTAGAAATTCTGACTTTATTATAAAACAAAATGTGCTTTTTAAAACTTGGACATTATTGTTATGCTTAAGCCCAGTGAAACGTCTGAATTCATCCAGGATACAAACATTTCAAATTCTTATGCCTAAGCTGTTTGGTATTTTATTCAGAAAAATATTATGTTATTATAGAATGCTCAGAGTGATGTACTTATGTTGGTAATATGTGATATTTTTGAATTGAAATTTTCAAGTGTTACTGAGTCTCCTTCTCACAGTCCTATAGCTAAAGAGACACAGTAAATAAGAGGAAAAAAATGATCAGCTACTTAGCAACAACTTGAAAGTTAACCATCATGGGAAGCTTGTGAGTCAAACAGTATTGTCCAGAATGAGCAGATTGCTAATTTGATAGCTTTCTGGTTTCCCAGGTTTTATATGGAATTTGATGTGCAGTCTCTAAGCTCACAATCTGCAGAGTGAAAGTGAAATATATGTGTGATCCTGTCACAACTTTTTCTTTGGTCCAAACATGGGTCAAAGAATGGAGCAATGATTTTAATTCTGCTTTGTTCCTGGAGGGGAGAGCACAGCATGGTTAGGTATACATCCTTTGCAGTCACATGACATAAGAAGAGCGACATTGGTGCGGCGAGAAGGGCACAAAATTTTTCTAGCTAAGCACCAGAAGGAAAGGGGGAAAAGCAACGTGACAGCTCTAAGAAGGAATGATAGCAAGCATAAAGGAATTTATATTCAAATATTTAAACATTCTTGAAAGGATGCTTGAACAGAAATTCCTTTTCTCTGCTCCCCATGTAGAAATGAGTTTAACACTCAGCCAGATGCTAATGCAAAGTGACTCAAGCTATTCCTCGCAAGCATAGCTAAATTGCCGTTATTTGTTAAGCGCATTGAATTCAGCTGTGGATACAGCAGTTGGTTGCATTCAGCAAGCATCTGTACCCTTTTTTTTTTAATCCTCCAAAGCAGAGACAACTCTACCTATCTCCCCCCTCTCCTCCCCTGTGCTGGCTGGGAATTGTCAAGTGACAACCGACCAAATCCTTTTGGACAGGAAGCCTTCATCCTGAGTTCTATATACTTGCAAAACAGGCCTTGTGGTTGGATCAGGGAGCCCATTAAAAGCACTTTGATGGTATGGAAATTCATCTTCATGAAGCTCCTAGGCCCCTAAGCAGCATGCTGTTTAGCTGTGGTTACAGATCAGTCATTCAGATCGGAGGGCAATAATTGTGCTGACGGCTTGTAAGGCAATGGAAGTACATAAAATAATCCTGGGCCCTCCACCATGGCACTGCGAGTTAATCTTCTCTAATACAGATCAGCTGTTGTTCTAACACATGACTTCATGCCGGCTCCAGTGACTCTGCTCAGCCTTTTGATTAAGTAACAGGAATGGAGCCATCTGCATTCACTTTACTCCATAGTTGTCCATTGTTAGGGAACTTTATTTCCATTTCTTGTTCCACTTCCACAACCGTACTTTCGTCTCTCTGATTAGCACCTTCTCTATTTGTGTTGAAAGAGTGAGAGTTGCCTCTTGTTGAAAGCTACTGCCTTCAATTTTCCTTTCTCTTTCGCAGAATTAGAATTTTTTAGAAATCCATTTTTGACGTAATACCTGCCCAAATCTGTTGGCCAAATAAGATGTCTCCAGTCCCAAGAATGTTGTCCTTCCCAAATCTCTTCACCATTCACCATCACAGTCTTATATTTTCATGGTGTTTTAAGTGAAAATCTTAAAATAGGAAAGTGAAATAGTTCCATTACTGTAATAGCATGACAAACTTTTATAAGGTGTAAGTAAATATTTTCAGCAGACAGATCTGAATGACACCTTGATACCTGACCATGATTTTTGAAGTGTGATTTCTGAAGCTTCACCAGAAGCAGGTATCAACTCTACTTGCCCTTTCCGGTGGAACTAGCTAGCGTGTCATTTCTACAATATTAATGATTGATCTATGTGCAATTCCTGGGGATGAGATAAAGTCAAATTATGTCCTTTAATTAACATCTGCTGTGTGCTCGAAAAAGAAAGTATGTTCTATGCCTTTATGAAGTATATAGTTTAAATCACACTATTATTTTAACTGTCACTCATGGCATCTTTATGTGTGTGAGCCTACTTGTAGGAAGTGAATAAAAGCGCCACCCATTTTATTTGACATATCAGATCACTTCTGTACCTAAGTTGACAAAGGTGGCTGCTTATTCTTCTGCATAATGTGACATCACTTTACCTATCCCATTGTTAATTTCCTAACACCTACCTTTTTCATAGGTTTTTATAATTGCCCAACTTTATCCATGGCCAAAGCATAGGTATATCAGTAGTTGGTTTGAACTTTTGTTTCTGTTTGAAAGACAAAAACAGGATATATGATAAATTTCTGCACTATATCAGATCATGTGAATCCCAAAAGAATATTTCTCTCACTAACGCAATATTCCCAATTTCCAAAGCCCAGAAAGTATGTGAGATGTAAGGAAAGGGGGAGATAAACGGAAGAAACAGAGAGAAAGGACCTGGGAGAAAGGAAAGGGTAAAAGAGAAGAAATCCAACCTGACGCCTCCCATCTATTCGAAAGGTGATAGGAGGACCTGAGACCCAGATCGTTGGAATCCTGCAGCGGAGATGTGTTTTCTTGAGTACGCAAATCTTATACACAGTAACTTTTCTCCACATTTCAAATGACCAACATGGTCGTCCCAAGTAGAGAGTCGTAGTTCTGAAAAGCCGTAATTGGTAGTAAAAACAATTAGAGGTGTGAAGACAGGGACAAATGTTTTCTAGTAATATGCACCAAAACACATAATGAAAGTCATTTTTACTAAAACACATTTTAATTGAAGACTTCTAAAAGATTTTTCATTTTTTACTTTTCTTGGAAGTGTTTCAACATACCCAAAAACTGTGTATGTCAGGTTTCTTGGAAACTCTGGGACACAGTGTTATTTATAATTGTCATTTCAGGTTAATTATAGCCTGATTGCATATTCGTATAATGTTATCTTTTATCACATAGCTCTTCACAGATCAGTGTTATGGATGAATAAAAAATCTTCTCAGGTACAAAGAATCAGAGAGACCCTCATACATTTGGTTTGTAAAAACCTCCTGCTTTGCTTCATTAACACCCGCCTGGCACATTCTTGACCATATGATCAACTACATACTCGGGTTCTGACCTTGTGTTTGAAGGTAGCCATAGTTAATAGGAAATCACAAAGACCTCAGTTTTTGTCCTGATACCACCAGGCAGTACTAATATAGTAGGAATCCAGTGCACCTTGCTGAAATGCAGTTGACCCAATGCACCTGACTGAAAATAGACTAGAAATGTCCTTGCTTATTTCTCTCACCCCCAGTGTAGTTAATCTAGGAGAATGATGTCTATGCTATGGTATTTGGTAGACATGTGTTTCATTACATGCATTGGGAAATCTAAACACAGTAGCTTCGACAAATAATGATTAATTTTTAATACATAATGAAGTTCTGGAGTAGGCAGTTCAGGGCGTAGTTTATCAGCTCAACAAGGTCAGGGTTGAAATCTCTGTGATTCTCTTAGTTTTTCCCTTAGGGTCGTCATAAAATGGTGCTGTACCTACAACTATGCCAACTCAGGAAGTAGAAGGAGTTTTCTCTTTGCTATTTTCAGTCCTCTTTCACATAGAGATGTTTTTCCTCCCTCCTTCATTCACATCAGAGTGTTTCTTACGTTTTTCACATAGAGATGTTTTACTGCACCCCTCAAGCTAACTTCCACAAACATCTCTTTCAGATAGAAATAGGTCCTTTGCGTTCCTTTAAGACAATTACTGGCCAGAGGAAGAGAACCTGCCTTAAGTAGATCGGGAATGATATTTTGGAACTGAATTAGGGATCGCATCCCCCTAGAGATCAAGGGATATCTTAAGATCAAAGATTATGTTGGCAGAGAAGAAAAGGACCAGAATGCCTAGTGAGTAGGAAAAGACTATTGAAAGCCACAGCTGCATTATAAAAGTGATAATCAAAGCTCTCAAACATTTTCTTCATAAAACCAGTTTGTTTTGATTGTATTATATTTGTGGTCATCTAACTACTTTTGCTCTTATACCATTACATGTCCGGGGCCTCATACCTTGTCTGTGGGCCATAAAGAATTAAATCTCACATAAGCATGTGCACACACATACATGAAAATGTTGCTTAGGTGACAGGTTAAACCAATGAATATGTGTTCTCACACATGCATTCTACATGTTAAGGCTAGCTGTGGTACTCCTTTTATATATAAAACAGATGCCACTCACAAAAATAAACATACAGATGTGTGCATCTCTTTTTTAAGGTAGAGAATTTATCCATTAATTGCCTACAATGTACTTAAAATCTAAATGCCTACCTATTCTATGAATTCATCTATTACTGCAAATAAGAACATCTGACAAAATGCCTTACTTTTCCTTCTGAGGTTCTGTGAAAAGTCATTGCAAATTTCCATTTAATGTGGTGAAAAGTTAGCAAATAACAGGTATATTTTAAACAATACTTTATTCAGTAACAATGGCAGTTTCTCTTTTCACTCATCAGTCCTACCCATAAGAAGCCTTTGCAAATATCGTATAGACTAATTTGTAAACAGACATTAATTTTTATTACTCTGGCACTTGGAAACTCTTCCACTGCAACCTCCTCTTTCTCTGCTGTTGTCAACTTCTTCCTTTCCCTTTAACGGAATGCCAAACATGAAATGACAGTGACCAATGTTGACTTAATGTGGATGTTTAATAATGAAAAAAAGTGTGTCAGTCTCAGCATTAGTTACAAATGGCAGTAAGTGTATCAGATGGCAGCCCTGTAATAATTTCACATCCATCATTCTTTCCTGATGCTTCGCTGGCCCTCTGATGGATGGGGCCAGCAGTGTTAACTCTTCAGAAGCTGACACGGTGTATCTTGTTCAGCATTATCTAGCACATGCTTCTTCCCTTAGATAAGGACAAGGCATGTGAGGAATTGTGAATTACAGGTTACACTTGAAAAAGTGACTATGAAGGAACTCATGCGTCTGCATTCAGTGGAAGATACTACAATTAATTAATGATTTATGGATGGCTTTTGTAGATGTTGCCTTTAGCCAAAATGAATTAGAGAAGTCAAATTAGAACTAGCTCTTTCAGTGCTGAGAGGAAAAACTTCACAAAGGAGGAAGGCATGTTAGGTAAATCCTTCACGAGGAAGTGAGATAGATCATCGCCGCACTGTGGCAAAGCAAGAGCTTTATACCTGGGGGGTTGAGGGGGGAGGCTGAGTTGTGTGTGAGCATGCATGTGGGATTTTAAAAAAGCCCCCAAACTTTTAAGTCTGCTGGTTAGAATTTGTCTAGGAAAAACTACAGTAACACAAATTATTATTTCTTTATAAAAGTATTATTTTTTAATCCCTACATTTATATATTAATTATTCCGTAACTTTAAAAGATACATAAAATCTGATGTTGAATGCTTGCTTTTTTATAATTAAAGCCTTCTCTATTCTGAAAATTTATATAAAATGGATAGGGGCCTGCTTTCTAGGCAACTGATTATTAGGAAATCTAGACCAGCTTTTTATGTGCAAGTTGGCATTTGATCCTTAGGTTTTCTTTTCTTTTGTTTTTCATTCATAAAACCTTCTTAATTCTGAGTGTCTTAGCTAGGGAACACTTCTTATGGGACAGGAGGAGAGAGGAAAACCCCTTAGTGAATATTATCAGCACAGAGCAGCCAGTTTTCAAAGACCATGACAAAAAGGCAAATAGGTATTATGTCATCACCCATCCATCACTCTATATGTCAGCCTTTCAATAATTCCAATCGACATTCTCGACAGGCTGGTGCAAGTTAAAGGGGCTGTTTGTTTCTAGAAATTGAGTATGGGCTGTCTATAGCCTTTTGTTCCAGATGGTTTTCTTCTGTGTCTTTTCATTTCTTTCTTTTTTCTTTCTTTTCTTTTTGGGGGTATTTAATTGAAATACATGCCGAGTTTGCAGACTGCAAAGATCAGAGCTGTTTTCGTCCAGCAGTGGTAACTATGCATTAAACATTTTGATTTGTTTGAGCTTGAAGTTTAGTCCTTTTTTGCCATTTGCTTCATGGAGTTTGTGTATATTTACAGCCTCTGCATTTAATGGCCACATGCCTTATTTTCACAGATGGCCAGTGGAAGACTTTTTCTTTCTCTTAGTATAGCCTGCTTTCAGTTTTGCTATATTTGTCACAGTGCCACAACTTGCAACTAGCAAGTGCCCACGCTTGGTGGGGAGCAATTATGGTGTGAGTTTTTAAGGAGCTTTTTAAAGGGTTTTTTTTTCCAGTAAACTTTTTATGGTTTAATTTTCAAGCCTAGAAAAGCTGTGCATGTTTTCAAACAGAGAGTCTTGTGTTCTTTACATCATTCTGGTAGAGGGGTTAGTGCAGGATGGTCCAATAAAATGAGACACACAGGGCATGCCAAATTGGGCTTTCGGATAGACACCCACAGGCCTCTCTGATGATTGAAATTGTCTGTTCATTTAAAGACATGAGGATAGACTCACAATAGTATTCCTGAAAAAAGCAAGTTTGAAAACACCATGTAGGGAACGATCTAGATATTTTTATATTTCTATGTTGCATAGATAAAAAGGCTCGAAGCGTAATACGCAGTAGTCATGCCAAGGTGATGGCGTTGTAAACGGACATACAAGTGCCCACATTTCCAATCTTAAAAATTTCCTGTAAGGAAAGTACGAATCATTTCTGTTGTTGCACCAGAAATGTTCTTTAAAAGAAAAACAAAAACCTCTAGTAAGAGTGGTCTTTCCATCTCTTCTCCCTTGGTTGTTTCCTCATCCCCAAGATGGGGTAGCCATCTTCAAGACATTTAAACATTAACACACTGAAATAATTAGAGACATAGGCTTTTTTTTCAGTTACCTTCATATATTTACTAGATATGCTATATTCTCCGTCGTTGTGTATTGCAAACTACTTTACCACAACAGATGAAAAATTACGAGGAAAATGTTCTGAATTTAGCATGTATTTCAAGGATCTCCTTGATCTTTCGAATCATACCTCTTCTCTTTTTTTTCCCACAAATGAGGAAGACTTGCTTATGAGTCATAGGAATAATAATGGCTACTGATGGGTTCTTTTTGGTGCTTTACCCTTTTCCAAGTGATTTCACATTAGCTTTCAATCTCATACCGTAATATGAGCAAAACAGTATCCCGTCTTTATTTTTAAAATAAAAAAAATGAGGCTGGAGATTACAGGAATTTCAGTGACAGATCAGTTTTTAACCCAAGGTCTTAGGGCTTGAAGTTCTTCTTCTAACGGACTGGGCTGAAGTTCAAGAAAGTACCCAGTGCCTGTTGATTAGCACATGGGCCAGTGTTGGTCATGTGTATTATTTAGTACAGTTTTGAGGCTTTATTCCAAAAATCTTACTTAAGCAGCCACCTTCTCCATAATTTGTACATCGTTCTTCCAATTCTTTGTTTTTCCTGTGTCAGCTCTCTCCCTGGGTCTCTCTTCTTTCACCGCACACAAGAGGATAAGCCAGGAAAACAAAAAGAACACACTCCATCTTATTTATTTTGCTTCTCGTAAGCGGTGCTGATAAAACACGTGAGATTTTAGCTGTTGATTACATTGAGATTTTAAATATCGATTCTAATCTGTATTTTTTCTCTCCCTTCCCTTAAAACAACCACGGATAATTGAAAAGTGAACTATAACTCCAGTGTGCCTGTTTCTATTTGTTCAACCCTGTATTTCTGAACCAAGCCATGACTCTTTACGATAGTCCAATTGCATTTATTTTAACTGTGGGTACTACTGGCTACTGAGGCTACATTCATAAGAATGCTAGCAGCTTTATAGCTTTTATTCCATGAAGTGGAAAAATTAAAGAGAAAAATGCTATATGTTTCTGTAGCTCCATAACTGAGTTACCCATTGTTTATGGAACAATTAATATCAGACAATATTCAGGTTTTGTGTTTGTATCTATGCTGCCCTCCCACCTACTGGATGTCCTGTGTCAGTTATCAGTTCTATTATTTTGCTTTTTTGGCCTCTTGTTCTTCTCATGTTAGGCCTTTGGATTTACCTAAATCTGCCCTGCTTTGAAATATAACAGTCTTTCTTTTTAGACTTTGGTTGAATGCTGACCACATACACAAACATTTGACAACTTGAGTCTTAGTTTTCCTCTTCTCCTGCCTTCTCTCTTCCACATGTACACATCCTAAGCACAAGTACGACAAATAAGCAAGGGCCAATATTTTGCCACGGCAGTATTCCTGTGTACCTTCTTTGTGACTGATTTGCTTTCTGCAGATCCCTTTGAGTGGCTTTTTTTGTGCATTAATACCCCCAGGCCTCTCCCTGGCAGTACTGTTCAGTTTTAGGGACTAAATTAGTAATGCTGAATTTGGGTACATAACTGTGTCTTTCACAAAGTACCCGAATCAGTAAATTTGATTGCTATTTGACAGCCTCTTCACAAAATATACCTCAATAACCATAGATTTTTTTCATAATTTGCAGTTTCTTCCTTGACTATAATAGAATGATTGTAGAGTTCTCCATTATAAGTGGAATGTCCTTAAGTTTTGAAAGTTAAAAACACTTAAGAAAACTGTCATTTATGGATAGAGACAATATGTATAGTTTTATACATTGGTCACAATGTATTAATTTTGCTTTAGGGAGTGTCTAGTAAAGTAAGATGTAGAATTACAGGTTTGAAAAAAAAAATGAAAAGGGCCTTGAGTCCAGCCTGTCATCTGATGTTGCATTTCTTCTTCCATATTTTTAACATGCTAGGCAAGTGGTCATATGACCCGTAGTCAAAAATCCCCAAAAAGGGAATTTTTTTCTTTCTTTACATCTTCAGGCAGCTCTCTTAATGGACAGAGACCTATGACTATTAGGCAACTCTTTGTGGTTCATTATCTTTCACCTGATAACTTATGACCATTGGTCAGTGTTGTATCTCTTGACTACATATGGTCAAATTCTATCCCTTTCTCACAAATACCAGGCCCTGATTCTTTTTTAAATAAGTTAATTCTTAAGACGTTTTTGATCTGCTCTTCCCACCTCATTCAATTTTCTTTTTCATCGGCCCCATGCAACTTCTCCATCATGACAATAAAATATTGACAGGAACATAATTCAAAGCCCAAAACCTTATGGCCATTGAGCATCCTGGTCTATATTCTAATTCCTATAGAAAAATAAACTGAAGTCATTATAGCATTGTTTTTGTTAACAAATCCATACTAGATTTTTGTTGTCACTTCATCCTTTACTAAGTGCTCTTAGCTAATTTTTATAACCATCAGCTCTGTCTTTTCGGAAATATACATTAAAGTGCTCAGGTCATTGTTTGTCAAATTCCTCTCCTCTTTCATGAAAATCAGAATTATTGGTGTTAGCTTTCTACTATTTCTGCTACTTCAAAATCAGTTCTTGGGGCACCTGGGTGGCTCAGTCAGTTAAGCCTCCGACTTCAGCTCAGGTCATGATCTCACTGCTTGTGGGTTCCAGCCCCACGGTGGGCTCTGTGCTGAGAGCTCAGAGCCTGGAGCTTGCCCCTCCCCCACTTGCGCTTTCTGTCTCTCGAAAATAAATAAACAATAAAAATTATTAAAATTAAATTAAAATAAAATAAAATCAGTTCTTTAAAAATCAAAAATAGGTATTCAGCAGTTCTATCTACAAGTCTTGGAAAATTATTCATGTAGATTAAGACTTGAATTCATAGACACTGTGTGTTTCCTTCAAAACCATTTCATCTTCAACTTCAAAATACCTTTTAAAGAAAATGTAATCTGCCAGTACATTTCAATCTGATCAGATTGGCTGATGAAACTAAGTTTCCGGGGCACCTGGATGGCTCAGTTGGTTAGGCGTCCGACTTTGGCTCAGGTCATGATCTCACAGTTCGTGGGTTCAAGCCCCGTGTCAGGCTCTGTGCTGACAGCTAGCTCAGAGCCTGGAGTGTGCTTCAGATTCTGTACCTTTCTCTCTCTCTCATCCTCCCCTGCTCACGCTCTCTCTCTCTCACACAAATAAATAAAAACTTTAAAAAATAAAAACTAAGTTTCTAAAAAATTTAGCTAAAATACTTATTTGGCTAAAATATTTAGACTGTGGAGCAAAATTATGTGTTCTAATTCATTGTTTTCTCCACTAGGGGAATCTCTGAATTTAGAAAAAGAAAACATCAAGATTAGATAAGGCTGATTTTGTGAGAAGTAGATCAGAGGACATTTATGGACCTTTCCCACCCCTTTGCTTGCATATCTCTGTGACTGATTATCCGATGGAGAAAATGAATGGAAAATATTCCTAAGGGTTACCAGATTTCAGAGTACCAACGTGTCTGGAAATATCCTAGTAGATACATGTACATTTGGCCACAGTAAAATTAGAGAGTAATTTCTTCAACTTGAATTTTTGTTAGTCTTGGAGAGGTGTGTGTGTATGTGTGTGTGTGTGTGTGTGTGTGTGTGTGTGTTTGAAAGAGAGGCACACACACACAAAGAGAGACTGTATATTTGTATATAATTTATATACAATTTACAAGAAAACCTTTTCTCCCATTTGTGCTCTTAGATTATGTGTGTAGATGTTTTTTATAAATTTTTAAATAAAATTATGTGTAGATATTTTTTATAAATGTTTTTAAAAATATTTTTTATAAAAAGGGTATTCTCAATAAGCAAGGGTATAACTGAAAGGTTGAGGGGATAGACATATGCATTATTTCTTTATATTTTACTTAAGCTGATGAGAAAAATCTCCAATGATAAATCATTATGACATTGTAAATAATCTTTCATCTTCTTTGGTGGTCTGTGAGGTTCACATAATTGGAGGGTTAAAAACCTTTTTTGTTTCATTCTTCCTCCCGTGTCATTAGTATAGAAGTAGACCATAGAAAAAGTGCAGCCAGAAGGGGTTTAACTGTTACTGAGTCAACATTTGACAGTCACACTCTATTCTGTCATTTCATGCATGTGCTTTTTATGAGTTTTATAGCTTTGTGAGCTTTATTTCAGGGATGTCCATTATGATAGCTGATCCACAGCCCATCTCTCTCTGTGTATGTGTGTCTGCTAGGGAGCAAAACTCATCACTTATATGAATCCCAATTTCAAGGAGTAATAGAGGAACCATTTACTCATGCATTGTTTAATTTTGAATGAGGTAACTAAGGAAATATCTAAAGCCTCTAAAATGGAGTTTTTGTGGGGGGGGTTTTGTTTTGTCTTGACTGCTCTATGAAATACCGAAACAGGATGTTCATTTGAGCCTTTATAAATAGTGATTTTTTAATTATTTTCTGTGTAGGTTGAAGTGATGGAATAGGAGAAACTTTCACTTTAAGTATGTACTAAGCTTATTAGCCATCATGTCTGAGCATCAAATGGAAAATAAAAAAAAGATTAGACCCATCGTTGTAGATGATGGACAAGAGGAATGAAAAAAATCTAAACGATTTTTAGAGTTGTTACCAAAATTCTCCTTTTAAATGAGTACTTGTCCACTACTCTAGCCATAGAAAATAAAAGACCGTAACCATGACAAGTTACTTAATACTGATACTGAACTATTCCTGTAATTCATATATGCTAGAAAAAATCTTTATTTTTTCAATTTCCCTCATTGACTTTTTTCCCTAATATTAAAGTATATATATATATATATGTATAGTATATATATATAAAAGTACATATATATATGTAATGTATATACATATACATATGTATAGTATATATATATAAAGTACATATATATATATGTAAAGTATATAAAGTATATATATATTAAAGTACATATATATATGTAAAGTATATATATATATGTATATATCTCCCTAATATTAAAAGTATATATATATTTCTCTAGTATTAAAAGTATATATATCTTAAGTTTTAAGTTGATGAGAATCTATTTAAGCCCCATTTTACAAAATAGGATTCTGGGACTCAGGGAGGATAATTGAATTGTCTAAAATAACATAGCTAATATATAGAGCAGAGTTTGATTAAGATGTGATGTTTCTGATCCCCAAACCCATTATTTTCTATATAGGTAATTTTCTATACTTTCTAATATGGCATCTTCCCATTCGTCCCTATGATCTTTCGGGATGCCTGGGTTGCTCAATTGCTTAAGTGTCCAGCTCTTGATTTTGGCTCACATCATGATCTCATGGTTCGTGAGACCAAACCCCTGTTGGGCTCTGCACTCTCAGTATAGAGATTGGGATCTCGGTGCTTGGGATTCTCTCTCTCCCTCTTTATCTGCTACTCCCCCATTCGCACACATGTGTGCAGTGGGCATACTCTCCCTCCCTCCCTCTCTTTCACTCTCTCAAAATAAATAAATAAACATTTTTTTAAAAAATCCCTATGGTCTTTTGCCATTCAGAACATACCGATCTTTGCTGACTACTTCTAATCAAGTCATTGCTCACCTCTCTTTAGATATTACTTGGCTTTCCTTGTTGATTCCCTGGTGTCACACACAAACAATACAATGTGTTGTTTTCTACTATGTAGGTCAGTTGAATAAGCCACAGAGCCCAAGACCAGCTACCTGCAAAATTGCCTAAGTGAATATTAACACATTAATGATAGTTCTTTGAAGGCTGGATTTTACTATCTTTTATTTGATCCCCAAAAAACTATATGATCTAAAACTTTATTTTCTTCTTCTATAGAGGAGATATAATTCATTTGAATCCTCTTTCAAGTCAACATAGGATCAGAAGATTTTTCAAAACAGATTTTACCTAATGTTTCCCCTTGAAATCAGAAAACCTGCATAATTGTCTAAGATTTGATTAGCCAGGTGGGAATCATCTTTCCAAAGGAAATCTAGTTGGTTTCCAATTGCTAGCTTTATTCAAGAGAGAAAGCATATAGGTCATCTTGTTTGGTCCTTATTTAAACACCGTCAAGCCTTTCCATTTGGACTACTTTGTAGTAATTGGTATGTTTGCACCTTCTACCCTGAGATTACTCAGAGCATTTCAGAATTTTGGCAAGTATTTCTTTAAATGTGTTTATTTTTCTTTCATTTGTGTTTTGTTTCTGATAGAAAAAAAAAAAAAAAAAAAAAAAACGGCAGGGGAGAGAAGACCAGCATTTAGATGTATTGAAGGGAAGTAAAGTAAAAGTCCTGTACTGGATTTGTGTTCAAGAACACTGATCTTAAAGTGGGGGCATGAGATGTTCTTCTTATGTACAGGTTCTTGACTAATGTGTTTTTTGTTGAAATCAATTGGGACAAAGAGTCTAAATTTCGGAAAAACTATCACTTTTGCCAATCGGCATTTTTTTCTGCTGCCCCAAACTCAATTTCTTGAGTGTTTCCCATTTTTAACATCTTCCCATTTATCCCCTTTCTACCTGATATCAAACTGTGCCTGATTTGTTTAGCTGCCTTTTTAAAGAAAAGATTAGTTATAAGGACTTTGAGAATTAAAATATTACCTTTTGAGTAATATTGGCACATTTGAAAAGAAGCTTTCAAGAAGAGAAAGATTTAACCCAAGGAACAGAATCTCAAATCATTGAATTTTAGACATGACAGTGCAGAGGTGGACTCTGGGAAAGGGAACAACCAGAGGATGGTGGGATGGGAAGGTTCAGGACTAGAGGAATCTTCTCAATGCACCAGCTTTTGTGCTTTATAACATTTGGCTGATTCTTTCTCCTCTCATATACCTGAATGGGTTGAATTTAAAATTTTGAGAGCTATTCTGTTGTTGGCTTTGTTTTGTTTTGTTTTTAAAGTTTTGTTGTTTTTTTTTTAATTTATGTATTGAGACAGATAGACAGACAGGGGGAGGGACAGAAAGAGGGAGAGAGAGAGAGAGAGAGAAAGAGAGAATCCCAAGCAGGCTCCACACTGTAGGCACAGAACCCAACGTGATATCATGACCTGAGCCAAAATCAAGAGTCGGAGGCTTAACCAACTGAGGCATCCAGGCACTCCTTTTGAGAACTATTCTTAAATTCAACCCATTCTTGGGGTGCCTGGGTAGCTTAGTCAGTTGGGCGTCAGACTTTGGCTCTGGTCATGATCTCACAGCTTGTGGGTTCGAGCCCCTCTGTGCTGACAGCTAGCTCAGAGCCTGGAGCCTGTTTCAGATTCTGTGTCTCCCTCTCTCTCTGACCCTCCCCTGCTCATGCTGTTTCTCTCTGTCTCTCAGAAATAAATAAATAAATAAATAATAAAACATTTTAAAATTAAAAAAATTAAACTCATTCTTCTGATATTTCAGTATATGACTAGACTCCTACCCACATAAAGATTTATATGTACCTCTATGCATAAGAGCTGAATTTAAACTTTTACTTACTATAGGATCAATTTTCATGTGGAATTATATGGTAATTATTTGCCATGTAATCACTATATTTTTATATAGCACTACTTATTTACCATATAACCACTTGGGCTTTGTAAGATCGCCCTTACCTCAGTTCCTTAAACTCTTCTGAATTTATTGCCAATGAGGGATTTTAAAATGTGCCAGTGTTACCATTTTGATGTACGTGCTATTTTAAGATGTTTTAATTAAAGGCGCACCACACATTCTCCGGTTCCTCCAGTGATGTCTCATTTTCCTGTTCACATGTCTGAGAATCAGCTATGCAAAGGGTCACAAAAACAAGACAGCTTACCCTGTTGACTTCCACTATCTGCCACTGACATGCTCTTGACAAGTACTGTAAATTCCATTTTGGGTTAACTAGTTAAATAATTTCATTATACTGCACACTCTTGAGTTAGATGATTAGAGGTTATTTACTGTAAAAACTGATGGTGACTTTTCAACCCATCATTTGCTAATTTTAGCCTCTTGGTAGGATGGCACAAGGTTCACAGCCAAACTCAGAACCTTTGAAGCCACTTAAAATTCTGTCCTTTTTCTACTCTGATTGCCTTCATTTTGTTTTTTCTTCTTTTTTTTTTTTAATGTTTTTATTTATTTCTAGGAGAGAGAGACAGCGTGAGCAGGGGAGAGTCAGAGAGAGAGGGAGTCACAGACTCTGAAACAGGCTCCAGTCTCTGAGCTGGCAGTCAGCACAGAGCCCGACGCGGGGCTCGAACCCACAAACCGCGAGATCGTGACCTAAGCAAAAGTCGGACGCTTAACCGACTAAGCCACCCAGGCGCCCCATTTCTTCTTAAAAGACTTTGCTTCAGAATGGAAAACTCTCTCTAAAATATGTGGCATGATCACCTTATACACCATTAAATTAAAAACTGAGAGGCAATCCATACCTAGTACATTCCCCAAAGATAGTACAGTAAAGTCTTCATTGACTGCAGACATCAGATTATGCTGGTGAAATGTGGGGTTTTGTTTTTTATTTTTTGTTTTTTTGTTTTTTAATTTAACTGTCTTCTATTTCAGCAGCTACATTTACTATAAAGGGTCTGTTAAGCTGGTGTCCTTGGTGCTCCTGTACTCAGCTGACTATGTACAGCAGACTCTCTCAGCAAAAGAAATCCAGAACATAGAAAGTAGCTGAAAATACCAATTTCACACAAATTGGATCAGGTTTTACATTTTTAAATATATAATTTATCTCAACTTAGCACTATATAACCCTGTAGAACTAGAGTTGATATCAACTATTTTGTTTCCAATTTCCCTCCTGTGTTTTATACTAATTGACAATTAAGAAATACTATTTCTACTAAATCACGTACGGACTTTGATGAATAGGAGCCCCAAGGCCACTAATGTGGGAGAATTTTTGTGTAGTATGTATAATTGTAATACTGTCAGAGATTTTTGTAGAGATAAAGCATGTATCATATTAAGAATTGAATATCCTAATGGCTCGTGGTGGGAACATTAGCTGGACCCTTTACCTGTGATACAATTTTTTTAAATAGTTGATTATTTTCTGTGAACGTTTTATTGCGTCAATAGCTGTTACGTAGTATATGTGGTTCATCTGTACAGTTCATGACTGTGTTCCTCAGAAAATGAGGTAAATAATTATAAAGAAACCTGACCAAATTTTATGAAATCCAACAGATGCTTTCCTTAAAACTGTTTTGGAACCAAATCATCTTCCGAGCAATGATGGAAAATGCTAGAAAAGTTGTAAGCCTTTCATTGTATGCTTTTTCTTTTCATAAAATCACCCAATTACTTAATTGGAAGTAGTTTCGTATCTCATGTGCTTTAGCTTAAGCATTATATTTTCCTTGACAATAATTTCGTTTGTAATGCCACGTTCTCCATGAATTCAAATCATGCACTGCATGCTTTTAAATGACTTGATGTCTTTGCAGATCTAATTTTGGTGTATTTGTATCTCAAATAATTCGCCAACTCAATATTTTGGCTTAGCAATCCAAATCAAATTGTGGTCCAAGTAGCAGGCACTCACATTGAATGTACAGAGACTTGACAAGCAATTAGCAATGAATATTTAAATGTCTTCATTACCCTTGCATGAGGAATGCAGATGGCATTTAGGGAGATGGCAACCAGAGGGCACTACTGTGAATTATGTTTCTATCAGTTGGTCACCTGACTATTGGAAGACTTTGTCTGGGCCCCATGCCACTCCTATACTTCTACTGTCTGGCTAAAAATAGAGTGTTCCAAATGTTGTAAAACAGGTTGCTTTCATGAAATTACTCCACACATTTTACAATGCAGGAAGATTGTCTCCAAGGATCCCAGCATATACCCTTTAGGCATACCGAACCCAAATGCCAAGACTATCTAGGGAATTCTAAGAATTAGAGTTCCTTCAAAAAAAAAACCTGCTCCTCATTTGCTTCAGTTATCTCATCAGAATGTGCTGAATGTGCAAAGGTGAATAAATCAATATCCCATCCCTCCCAGAAGTTAATGCATTATATATGGCCCAAGAAAAAAAATGTCTTTGAATAATTATAATTTCCAGATTGAGCTCTCATTATGAATTTCTTTTTTTTAAGGAAAAAACAACACTGGAGAGTCTGACTCAGCAACTGGCAGTTAAACAGAATGAAGAAGGAAAATTTAGCCATGCCATGATGGATTTCAATATGAGTGGAGATTCTGATGGTTTGTGAAAATTATTCATATATATACCAATAGTGTGCAAAAGTGACTATTTAGCATCTATTAAAACTACTAAAAGTTATGTAAGTCAGCCGCCTAATACCTGATCATTTACAATAAGAGCTCATGTGTACTGAGCAGTTCCCATGTGCCAAACAATCTGCTGAGTGTTCTGCATAAATCATCTCATTAATTTCTAGCACAGCCCATGAGGTAAATACTATTGCAAATAAAAAGAATGGCCCCTGGGAATTTTGAATCATCCTTTTCCCCCCAACATAACAGGGCTGTAAGTACCAGAGGCAGGTCTTGGATTCAAGATGGCATGATTCTAAAGCAAGTACTCTCAGTCACAGTCTAATCTATCTCTCGCTTTCCTATTTCTTGTGCCCAAAGCAAACTTTTTAGAAGTTTGTATCTATCAGTTCATTTTCAGGTTGTCATTTGTAAGCCTCTGACCAGAATACAAGGATCAGTGGACATTTTCAGGAATTTTTTCTTCTTTTGCATTGTGGAACCTTCCCTCTTATACTGTCTGCTATACAGTCCAGTGTCATCCCTACCCGTTGAACCCAACTAGCGCACCAGTTGCACAGCCTCGTGCTTTCCTCACATGCCTTCTTGTTGTCTGCATCATCTCTGGCCATCCTAAAATCCAAATCAACTAATGAAACTGATACCCTAATTTTAATAGCATAGCAAAGAAAGTAAAGGAAGAAAGTGCTATTCCTCTCACCTTGAGCCCCAGCTGAGAATCTCCCTCCTGTGTCAAGTGCCATACATGCATTTTAAGAGCACTACCCTCAACTTTGTTACTATTGCAGAGGAAATTCCCTGAATGTAGAAAAGACTGCACCAGAGCAAACCATTAGGCAGCATACTTTAGGGCAGAGACGATTGCCTTGAATTCCCCAACATACTTACTTGTCTACTCTGTGCCTTGGCCCCCAGTTCTGCTTTAAGTCCACTACTGCACTAGCCACGAAACTAGCCAAACTTGAGCATGTAGCCAGATAATTTTATCAAAGTGAATTTTATTCACTTGGATATCCACTAAAAGTCAGTGTTTTCCTAGCCTGTTGGATCCAAACATTTCCTTCTATTTTTCCACATCACTTGGTTAAGATAAACCTGGCCCAAGTACATATAAAAAGCTCATTTAGCTTTGATGAAGTTACATAATGTTCATTTTATTGCTTATGTTGCTGTAAGGTGTAAAAGCAAGAAAAAGCAGATGTGCAAACGATCATCTGCTAGTTACAAACCCACTTTAGGAAGATGTTGCCGAATATTAGCACTCATTTATGTCAATAAAAAGACAATTACTGGTAATAAGACATTTTATAAATTTTAGGTTGTATTAGCATGATAAACTATACCCATAGTAATCAGCATTATAACATCAAAAAATTTGTTGCTGTTATTTGTTAAATTCAGTCATGCTTATATGCAAAATATTTTCCAATCGTCATCAGACCAAAGAGCATAGTATGATTGAGAAATAATGAGAAACTCCACCAACAGGTATGCTGTGTTTTTGTTTGCTGCTATAGAGGTCTTCAAGGCTGGGTAATTCTGGTTAATTCCTATTTCTTCTAATTGAGAAAATAAAGGAAGAGGAATATGAAAGAGGAATTAAAAAGCAGTGCTTTGACTAATGATACAAGCTCTGGAAATCTCCAAATGATTTAAAAAATTTATATGCTATAAAAATATTATCTATTCCATATTTTCTAATGATAACCCTGGGAAATTTAGCATCACAGTTTTGTGTTTTCTTATACTTCTCCTGATTTTCTTTGCCTAAACTCAAGTATCTCTGGAAGCTGTTTAATCTGATAAAACTATTCTATAAAGTCATGCAAAGGCTGGAGGAGTGAATGCAGCTCCCGAAGTTTCTACTGTGACTCTCAATTGTCTTTTATCATCATGAGTCTTGAAAGGAACTTTCAGGGAGTCTCTGGATAACTTTAGATACTAGGGAGAAAATTCAGAAGAATGAATTTTAAATATGTGGTTGTAGACTTAAGAATCCACTGTTGTATATCTATTCATCTTTTTTTCCCTACCATTTTCAAATATCTTCTGGGGAGTAGGCTGTCATGGAAGCATCAGCGTCTTTCAAGCATTTATCAACACCAAATTGCAAATGAATGCCAAACACATTCCAGAAGAGTATCTTTATTATATTTTCACCTCAAAGTTTTATTTAGCAGCATTTTATTTCTATAACCTCAGAGAGGAAATGGGCATGACTACTCTAGGTTCTGCCTGTCTTTAGGTAGCAGGGACACAACCTTACCTACAGTCCATTGTGCCAAATGTGCTAGTATTTCACAATTTTCTGAGCTTCTACATGCATTTTAATATTTCCACAGTACCAGCATGCCTACCGGTATACTCCAACTGTTCTGTTTCCAATTTGCCTCAACGATTACATACTCAAGTTTCCTGTGTCCTTTTGAAAGTAAATGGTGAAACAGTCCATAGTTCGTTGAAGAAAAAAAGGAAAAATACATTAGAAATGGAATAAAAATGCAGATCCAACAATTGCCACTACAGGACTTATCAAAAACTTCATAAACAAGCATCTGTCTCAAGAACTGGAAGTACTATTATCAGCTGTACTTTTTACATTTGTATTTTAATAGACTAGAATAGATATTTCACAGGCAAATAGTCTATAGTAATGCAAAGAAGAGAATTACCAAAAATTTTAACAGTAACATGAAGCAATGTTCCCTATTTTTAGGAAGTGCTGGAGTATCGGAATCAAGAATTTATAGAGAATCCAGAGGGCGTGGTAGCAATGAACCCCACATAAAGCGTCCAATGAATGCCTTCATGGTGTGGGCTAAAGATGAACGAAGGAAAATCCTTCAAGCCTTTCCTGACATGCACAACTCCAACATCAGCAAGATATTGGGTGAGAAATGTATTGGTGGTTACCTGATGTATGGAATAAGTGTACAACTCTGTTTTCTGCAGTTGTTGAAAGGTACTGGCTTTGGAGGCCGGGCAGCTCATGTTATCTATTTATCTAAAAAGCACCACCATTACTGAGCCTTTTCTTCTGATGACAAAGCATTTTATGTTCATTGAGAAATGTGCCCAGTTTTCATAGTTAATTTAGTTGTGTACCTCTATATTAACTGTTGTAATACTTTCTCTGCTTTAAAATCTAGAAATATTTTGTACCAAGACTAAGAAAGCAGTTCTTTTTGTGTGAACCATTTGATAGTGGTAGTGACTATATTCATTCTTTTCCTTTGAACTACAAAATTCTTCATGTGATGGGGATGGATGTATAGATGATGATTATTCTGGTACTGTCACTGAATATCAGTTTAGAATGTGAGAGGACACAAGAACATGTAGTGTGCGCAGTTTTTAATTTATACTTTTAGTAGCCTTAAGCCTCCTTTCAGCATCATTTAAAAAGGGACTTTTCCTGCCATTGCAGCTTTCAGCTTAACAGATAATAAAGTACATATTTGCCTTACATGCATAGACACTGAAGCACACAGAAAAGATGGGTGACAGGTAAAAGTAATGATTTATCATATGCCAGTTTAAGTCCCAGAAAAAGGACAGAAGATTCCAATTTGTGTGTGCTCTTCACTCTACACCATCATCACTGTTATTGTCATTTTCCTCATCTTCTCCATCACGCCCATCTTCCAGATAGCGCGGTGGCCAGCTGCCACAAGTCCTAAGCAAATTTTGACTATTTACTCTCTGGCTGCTAAGAACTAAACAAGAAAAACAGAATAGGAACACTTAACTCGATCAGTAAATTTGGACTTCAACAAATAAGTGACATTCCTCTAAGTTATTAAAGCATTATTACAATCCATAATGCACTTGGAATGATATGTACCTAACGGCAGAGAAGCGCTCCTTTTGATCCATTACATGAAGGAACTGATCATCTAAAAGTAGCTACTAAACATATACGTGCATTTTTATGCTCTCATATTCTCAAATTCTCATGTTACTGGGTGGTAATAGATGGCATCCAGTTCACAGTATGCATTTGTAGTGACATTAAAACAAACAAAAATTATCAACCACTTGAACTTATGTCTCAGTTTTCATCCAAAATGATTTTGAAATCTTGAGATGAATGTCATCTCAAAAGACAAGAGTATGTAAAGCTTTAGGTGTATAGAAAATGGGAATATTTATAGATATCTATGTATCTATCTATATATACATATATATATATCTCCATGTATAACCAAAAAATGAAGGTAATCAAAAGGAAACGCATCTTTTTATACCACCACCATCTCTGACCTATTTTTTCTTTTTATGGCAATATTTTACCTTCCATATGAAATTTTCAATTTAAAAAAAAAATATCTATTCCACTGGGAAAAACACTAGACAAAAATAAACACACTATATATTAAAATATTCCATATTTTAACATATCAGTTATCAAAAAATTAGCCCAAGATGTCAAAATGAGAAAACAAACTAAATACTAAGGTTGTTTAAACTGTCTTTATATCATTCAGTTCATGTGTCTGAATACTGGAAAAGTGAAAATCACTGATTCAAACTTTATCCTAAGTATAAGAGAAATAACAGCTTTGATGATGTGAAATACTTTAGGAGACGTAGGAAAAGACTTTATGGGAAAGAGGTGGCTAGCTACAAGAGTTTCTTTCTGGTTTGAAGGAAAGAATGTTAGGATGACCATATGGTTATATCACAGTAAGCTACATGAAAAAGAGTGCTGCCTAATTTTAGACTTTTCAATAGAATTATATTAATTAAAGATACAGCAGGGGAGAATAAACACTGAGGTGTTTGGGACCTCGATATTTGGTGTTAGCTTCAAATAAATAAGTGATCTTCAAATATTCACAAGATCATTCTAACTGGCCCATTTCATATAAAAGTACAAAGAAAGCTTGATGTTTTCCTCTCTACTGATTGTTTTGGATAACAGCCTCCGACAGCATGCCGCTAATTCATTCTGCTTAAAACAGGCGCTTGAGCTGGGTTGACATTTTACGTAGTCTCTGGGGATCCTAGTTGACATTTTAAAGGGCTTCTAAGCATTTTATAATACCCTAAAATCTGGTTTTAATAAGCCATTCTGCTGAAATTGTTAACATAAGGAATCACCTTTTACTGTTTGGCGCTAGATCAGGGGATGGGGGACATCTTTTTCTGATTAGATATACAGTAGTTGGAGTAAAATGTGCAAATTCATTACAGACCCCATGGAGATCACAATACTGTTCAGCTCAAACTCTTCATTTTTATTGCATTGCCAGACTTAGAAAGGAAAAGAGCACTTTCAAGACTGTTTTATTTTTCCTATTTTGATCAGATTTTTTTTATGGAATCTTCCTCTTTGTCATCAAGAGGAATACCCGAAAGTCCTTCTCCATTTTTTCATTGTAAAAGGCCCGTCTTTTGAGAAACAGCAGGGAACCTAACTTCCTGCACATGGTCCAGTTTAAGCAACCTGCCACACCTTAAATCAAGTAGATGCAGTCATCTTTTTCCAAGACACCTAAAACCCTTTCCTACCATTCACATCTAGCATCTCAATGTTTACATTGTAGCTACATACAGCGGACGTTTTGCCTGCAAAGCCATTAAAACTCAAGCCCAACCTGTCATTTAATTATTCAAAAGTGATTATTAAAAACTGAAAACTGCCTTCACCACCCGACCGAAGCTCGTGAACCAGCATACTTAGCCATGTTGCCGACTACAGACACTGCTTACGCTATCTTGATTCTTCATTTTAAAAGGACGTAGAAATATGCCCTGACCATCTTGTAAAATATAACTTAGGATTCAGCGCTACTTCCGGAGAAATCATAGTATCAAGTGTCTAAATATTTTGTGATTCCAGTTCATGCCAGATTTAGAAGCCAGCTTGTCTAAGAATTTACACATCTTTGATTATAGCTGTATCTGTGTTTGATCTTTATATAAATATTTATCTTTTATTTGTCCTATATATGTGTATGTAGGATAGATATATATCCCTTTTTCCTCTACATTGCAGCCAGATCAACTGTCTTTAAGTTCCTCTAATCCTCCTTCCCACTGCAAGGTCCAGACCATTCTATTCTTCCTCCATAGAAAGCTCTCCCTTTATGATTCCTATAGGAGTCATTTCCACAAAGCCTTCCTGACTTACAAAAGATTGACCCCAACTCCTTATCATGTTCATATAGCTTCCTGCAGTTTCCCCAATTATAATTAAAATAATAATTTTTTTAAATTAGCTGTTTAATGTATTTCTTCTCCACTGGAATACGAGCCTTGGGAAGATAAGGAACAAATGATTCACCACTGCATATCCAGTAATTAATACACCATGATGCACATAGTAGGAAATCTAAAAAGAGTTATCACATTCCAGGACAGGTTACAGTAAGGCGTAAGCATTCCCTTTCCTTAGAAAAATATATCCTTTCTGAGCTTATAGAACATTTAGACATTGAGAAGTATCCTTAGCAATTTCTATCCTAATTGAGAATGCTAGTTCCTTGGTTCTGTCTGGTGATAAAGATAGGGAATTTTAAAGTCAACCATCCTTGGTCATTTTTCAGAGTATTTCTATAACTATGAGGTAAATTATTTCTGGTAAACTCACTTTTACAGTCCCTGGTCTGAAGTTCAAAATTATGTTATGCATACTTGTAAGAAACTTCCCAAAAAGAAATGATCCAGTTCAATAATACTATAGCTTTACCTGTATTTATATCTGCCCTGAGAATAAGATGATGGTTTTAAGTACTTCTAGAGAACAGTGTTGGACAATAAAGAGTTTGAGATTATACCTACAAATTATAGGATGTGACCATTTAAATACAAGTTTGAGAAAGGAATGGAAAATAAACTCTGTGATTTGAACTGTAACCTGGATTTCTGTAGTAAATAGAATAAAATCATATTGGCCGTCTAGATTGGAACAAAAATCTGTTTATAAATTTTTGTAACATCTACATGGATATACCCACCCAGGCAACATCTGTTCTGATAGGAAAGAATTCTAAGGGATGAAATATTGTCCTTTTTACTCTATTCCTTTAATAAATAAAACAGCCCATATTGAGGATTTTCTGCATGTGTAGAGAAGAAAGGTTCATCAGCGAGCTAGTGCATTTGATATATGGAATTATGGTTGAGTAATGAACCTATTTGAAAGCCTGAAGATCTTACTTAGATGACTTTAGAAGGCAGGTAAAGGCTTCTGTGCCGGTATGTATTTGGTACAGGACCCGCAGTTCCAGTAATTTTGATCCTCATGTATTTGGGTAGAGTTGAGCGGATTACTTGCTGATATACACACTTCATCTGCACACAGATTCTTCCCACACGCTTAATAAAAAATAAACATTATTACTTCCACTTCTTTTACTACTATGCAGACCCATTCTAAGAGAATCAAATCTTTGAATCACATTTATATTGAGAATTAGCACAACTGTTTTTAACTTTTTTTTTTGTTTGCAATCCTAGTTGAGTCCAAACCAAAATCAAAAGTGAAAAGAAAGGGAACACCAATTTGGATTGACATTATTAATGCATACTCGATCACGAGAAGTGACATCTTTATATGTTATTGAAAGTGATTTATTAAGGGAAAAAATCTTACCCCATACATACTTATTATTGTAATTCTGACCTCTGCTAGGCCATAGATAGCAGGTGGGTATAGGTATGTAAAAACATACATTGCAGCATACTTTCAATTACATAAAACCTGGGCTTGAGTCACAGATTTGCAATTTAATAATTGTGTGACCTTGGGTAATTTACTTCTTATATTTGAACTTCAGTTTTCTCATTTATGGAAATAGCTGTAAATGCTCTCTTACAGGATTACGATGAAAGTTAAAAATGTGACAACTTATGTAAAGTTGTTAGCACAGTATCTAGCACACAGTGCATGTTCGTTAATATAATTTTTTGTAATTTAAGTTTTAATGAAATGAATTTTTAAATGCAGTCATTCATGAAACCATACTTAAACATTTTGAGGAGAATTATGCATGTTAGAAACCCTCGTAGTAAGTAATGCACCCCCACATAAAAATACTCACTAACTAGATAATTAGCCACAGATTGAAAATACGTAATAAGTTTTTGCACAACTTTCCAGTTGAATTAGATCATGGTCTAATGTTGAAATAAAAGGTATATTCTTAACATTAGCTGTGAGCTCTTAAATAAATACATAGTATACACATTTGGCTAAATTGTTCATTCCAGCCAGGGGAAGGGGGGGCAGGGGAACAGATTGGCCAGTGTTTGTACCTTTGGGTACACAATTTCCTCAACACAGCCACCAACACCTCTGTTCTTGTGAGATGTCGCCTCTTGAGTCATAGTTCACTAATCAAACACATTTTTATGTATTTCTGGGCTGTAGCCAACATTTTTATTTTAGATTTTCTTGTTCACAGTTACATCTTTTTAGGAAACTTAGCAGCTGTGCAAATTGGAATCCTAACCTTCTTTTCCTCATAGGATCTCGCTGGAAAGCTATGACAAACCTAGAGAAACAGCCATATTATGAGGAGCAAGCCCGTCTCAGCAAGCAGCACCTGGAGAAGTACCCTGACTACAAATACAAGCCCAGGCCGAAGCGCACCTGCCTCGTGGACGGCAAAAAGCTGCGCATCGGTGAATACAAAGCAATCATGCGGAACAGGCGGCAGGAGATGCGGCAATACTTCAATGTCGGGTATGGACCTTTCCGTCCTTTTTTTCATAGGGAACACTTCTTGTTAGGCTTAATGGGATGTGAACCATATTTGTTGAGCTGCAAAGCAGCATTTTGAAAAAAGAACTTGACCTCAGTGTACTTCGAGAGACTAGCCTGTCTGCCACGTGATCCCTATGAGGCCACCCTGAGTTCTTAGAACAATGGCTCTAATACGAGCTTTACTCACGCTGACTTGAAGATAAAATATCTGATAGTAAATAATTTTGAAGCTTGTTATTAACAGCTTAGAAGCATTATTGGCCCTTTTCTTTGTTGGTTTTCATTACTTGCAAGGCTTCCCATTGACAAATTCCACAACATCTTGTTGAGATAATACAACATAAAAATGATTCCAAAAGAAAGAAACACTTTTGAATATGGAGGGATTTCTGGGTCTCAAGGCACATGGGTGGCCTTTGGAGATCACACAAAGTGGGGATTCTATTTAAGGGAACTTTTAAAGTCTGCTGTTACCCTGTTCCCTTGAAAGAGCCTGCCTGCCCTGTCCAGTGGCCCATGATTTACATCCCGATGTACAACTCTTCTCAAAGCTGAGCATGAAACCCAACACTTGCTAAGGAAATAGTAAGCATACGAATGAATGAAAGAAGGCAGAAATGAACATCATCGATTAATCCCTTCCCACTAGGACCAGCGACATAATTTGTGAACCCCTAGCAAAATGAAAATGTATGGGGTTCCTATTAAAAAGTTAAGAATGTCAAGACTGTGGCAACAACTTTAAAGCAAGCAAAGGATCTGTCAAGCCCAGGACCCTGTCTGGCTGCAGAGCTGTGCACCCCTGAGTCTGGCCCTGCTTCCTGTTCCCCCACCCACCCCCCGCTACTGCAGGGACCAGGTGGACAATGTGATCCTGTTCAGTTCCAGTGAGTTCCGAGCAATCAAGTGTTATTTGGAGAGCTCTCATATTTTAGGGATTTTTCTTCCCCCATTACAACTGAATGATCTTTAGTTTGGTTACTTCTAAAACTCTGGGTGTTCTAGTGAAGGAAAAATGAACTTGGGGTCAAGGACTGGGGTTCTTCCGCTTAATCTTTCTGCACCTCAGGTGTTTTGCATAAGAGAAGATAGGAATCAAAATTATTTTAAGGATCAGATGGGTAACCCACATAAATGCCTTGTAATCTAGAAAGCACTATACCCAAGTCAGGTATTACAGTCACAGCAGGATGCCATTTTTTAGCCATTGGGCAATAGGATGAAAATCACTAGTTTAGAATTAGACAAGCTGAGCAGTTTCATTATACAGTAAAGCCTGCATCTGACTATCCCTTCACCCACAGTGTGTTTTTGGGAATTGCTCTCTGACAGGCAACAAGCACAGATCCCCATCGCCACTGCTGGTGTGGTATACCCTGGAGCCATCGCCATGGCTGGAATGCCCTCCCCTCACCTGCCCTCGGAGCACTCAAGCGTGTCTAGCAGCCCTGAGCCTGGGATGCCCGTTATCCAGAGCACTTACGGCGTCAAAGGAGAGGAGCCACATATCAAAGAAGAGATACAGGCTGAGGACATCAACGGAGAAATTTATGATGAGTTCGATGAGGAAGAAGATGATCCAGATGTAGATTATGGGAGTGACAGTGAAAACCATATTGCAGGACAAGCCAACTGATAAGGGTCAAAAAATGGTTGTGACCTTAGGACTTAAAGAAGCCCTAGCTGGTTCATCCTTACCAGTGGCCAAGCACATTAACTTTCTCATACACTGACTGTTACTTTAACTGTTAGTCTTAAATAGTTGGGACATCAGCTGACTAATAGACCTCAGCCTCAAAAGGCTTGGAAAGGAAAAAAAAATACAAGCAAACAACAATATCAACAACAAGAGATTGAAATAAGCTATGGGTAAAATAATGCCAGTAATTCAGCTGCTACATCCAAGCACTGAAGTCTTACCCGTCAACTTTTTTTTTTTTTTAATAAACTTTATGGCTGTTTGTTCTACAATGTTCTAGAAATTCTCACTCAGGTACACAGTGCCAACAAGTGGCTTGTGAATGTGTTTTGTTGTTTTGTGCTACAATTTTTAAAAAGAAATAAGTTTTGTTTTGTTTTTTGGGGTTTCTGGGTTTTTTCCTTTTCTTTCTTTTCCTTTTTTTTTTTTTTTTGTAATGCACCTGACAGAAAAAAGAAAGATGAATTTCTCTTTACTTCTCTCCACCTTCTCCATCTCTATACTTTAAAGATGGAAGTCTGTGCATGGGGGGGAAGAGGGAAAAAGAGCCTGTTTTTAACTTCCTTGCTATCCACCACAAAATAAGCAGTTATTTTCTTCAGAGGACTTTCTTTGTCTATTGCACACCACACTACATCTTTGAGCAAGTGCCAAATTTGTACTGAAGTGTTGACCCAATTCCTTTTTTTTTTTTCCTTTCCTTTTTCCTGTTCCTTCTTAAGTTAGGACAGTGTTATATCTTAGACAATCCCTTGGAAAACCTGAAATACCAGCAGCTGGTGAGATTTGACTTTTTTTTTTTTTTAATGGAAACTGTAGGTGCTGTTCTCAGGTGAAAAGAGAGAGAGAGAGAGAGACATAAGAAATTTAGAGAAAAAATATTTTCTGATCTTGGATTTTTGTGTGTATGTATGTGTGTGATTATGGTACTAATAGGAATAACATTGAACCATTGTGAGTTAAACCCACATCTGGGGATGAAATCCCACATCCTCCTAAGTGACTGGTCTGGAAGCAACCTTGACCTTGACTTTGCACTTCAAATGACAACCAAGATAGGGCTCAGAAATTATATTTTTAAATTTCTAATATGATTATTATTGGATGGATCAGGTGGCCCTGTGTAATAGAGGTGTGCACGTATAACATGGAAGCTACTAGCAAACTGTTCCCAGATGTCCCTTCTTCCTGGTCAGTTGGTTCCACTAATGTTTGCTACTTCATAATTTCTGCTTGTTTTTCCTATTGATAACTTTGAGCAAAACAATCATTGTTTTCCTTGAATATATTTGGCCGTTTTCCAGGAACACAGAATTAGCTTATTTCTTCAACATTCCATCCTTTCCTGATCAGGAAATGGAACTGACGATTTTATAAGGTATTTTTCATCTCTCCATGAAATGAGGTGGAGGCCATTTGCATTTCACAATTGTGGGCCATGTGCATCCCATACCATAAAGAGCAGAATTTGATTAAAAGTCATTGCAGCCCGACAAAATGGAGCCTGGCTGAACCCAGTGAGCGTCGCTACGACTCTTCCCTCGCTGTAAGAGGAATCCAATCCACTGAAGTCCAATTTTTGGTTCCAGCAGAGTATGTGCGTAGAGCGACAACTGATGGTGAACAGAACCGCTTATTTAGATTTTGCTAGCCAAATGCCACGGCAGTTATAGGGCTTGTACAAATAAACGCAAAATCATTTAAACTCAATTGCCATTATTTGTGCTGAAGCATCAGACAGCAGATACTCCAACCAGAAGCTTGGATGTGCTATGGTTTTCACTCCAGTCATCATTTTGCTATCGCACCCCTCAAACCTGACCCAAAAGTTTGATTTTTACATATAAATAAGAAAGAAAATTCTTTTTTATTTTCTCTCTCTCAAAGACTTGCTCTGGGGTTTTGCTTGGAGGAGCTGATCATATCTTGCATGTCAGAGATTTTGTTTTGTTTTTCTGTTTGTTTTTGATGACTGTATTTTCATTTGAACTGCCTCTTTTTGCTAGTGTTGTAATGATGATGATGATAAAATAATAATAATAATAATAGTAATAATAATAATAATGGTCAGCTGTTCCCAGATTAGTAAGTTATGTATAATTTATTTCTCCCTCTCTATTTTATTCTCCTCTGATTTGGAAGTGCAGCCAATAAGCTGTTAGATATTTAAAACAAATTTCCATCTTCCAGCTCATATATATATATATATATATTTATACACACACACACACGCGCGCAAACACACATGCACCCACACAATTTTACTTCTCCTTCGATACGTTTTCTCCTTTTTTAAAATTTGGCCCCAACAATATCAAGTTCTGGTGTTTCATACAAAGGAGTGAATAGGAGGGTCGTGTTCAATCTTAATTAACTTATGCTCTCATCACTCATTTTAGTTATGTAATTGCCACAGTCATCTAGAGCCATTTTTTTTTTGTTTCTGTTTGTTGTTTTTAAGCACTCTGGATAAGGAAAAAATAGACACTCGTTTTATATCGTTATGTACAATGTGAAAACAGATTTTTAAAAATTTGTTCTTCGTCTTTGTTAACAAATTCTTATGTGGGTTCACCTCTCACGTTTGCTGGATACTTATTTTACACCACGTTATAAAGATGCTTTGTTTTCATTTCATGACTTTGGGCTACAAGAATACTTTGTTTTAGCTCCAGGTAGACGCCACTGAGGGCAATCACAGCTGAAACCAATTCTAACACACTTACCAGTGAATTGACAAAACACTTCTGTGTGGTCTTTTTTTTGTTCATTTTTTATTCTGTTTTATTTGAAGGGGAAAACGAAATTGTTAACGGTGACCTTTAACTGCTGAAATTCAGAAGTTAATTTTATTTAGTTAGGCTTATGTCAGAGAGACTACACCATGCGTGGACTAACACAGGAAGTCCACAGCCCTGCGTTCTGTTCTCTTGCTCTGACATAGGATTCACTGGGTGTAGCAATTTCTTTGCCTTAGTTTTCCCCAAAAGAAAGCGAAAACAAATTACGTTGATGTTTAAAGTGCTTTGAAGTCATTTGATAAAAGGTGCTATGAATAGCAACTTACTGTGTTAACACACTTCCTTTTTGGCATTCGATTGGTTTATCGTTTTTATAAAGGATCCTAAAACCTTGTATTCTTTTTCTGTGCCCCATGATGATCAAAAACGCTAATATAAAGGAAATGAGAGTAAGATCAAACTGAAATGAAGCTAACATTTCCTTACTCTACCCTTTCCTACCTCCCCGTTCATATATCCCTCTCATTTTCTCTCTCTCTCTCTCTCTCTCTCTCACACACACACACGCATGCACACACACATACATGCACACACGCACACACTCATCCCAATACTGAGGAATAATCTTGTCTGAATTCTGATTTTGTGACTATTGTGATCAATTCATCTAAAAATAGTCATGTTTTAATATGAATCTAAGAGAATATCACTGGAGAAAAGAGGTTAAAGTTGCTCATTTACAATTTACTACTGATTTGGCTGGTTGGATAAAATATAAAACTTTGGCTTGGCAATTGGTTAAAATACAAAACTGTTCTTCAGTACACTTACAGCTAAATTATATAAGTCCATTTTTTACATTTTTTTGGCATCTGCATTTAAAAGGTAACCATATATAAAATCCCTCCCAAAGATCATAATTATTATTAAAACCAAACTCTCTTATAAGGAACAAATATGAAAGTTTTCTTTGATGAAATTATTTTGTAGATTTGATTTTGGAGTAGACTTTTACCTTAATTCATTTAAAGAAAATCATCCTTAACTATTTTGTGGTCCCAATTTCAGATATTTTCTTAATTCAGAAGTTGTTACTATTTCCAGAAGAAATCTCGTATGTCACACTTAAAACATCAAAAGTAATTGCATTTTCATTCATTCTAATGGGTAAATTATTGAATTGTAATAAACAACTGTATATTTGCAAACAGGTTTATAAAATATCAAGTTAACAGTAAAAATGATGGGGTCTGCAAGGAAAATTATGAAGCCCACTTAAAGTGGTTCAGATATCTCTTTGTCTTATAGGGCATAAGTTTTTGTTTAGACAGGCTTTTACAGTATTTAATTTTAAAGTTTCCTATAACTATCAGTTTCCCAAGTTGAAGATGATGTTGTGTTAAGTTTTCTACTGATTGATTCCTGTTCTCCCCAGTGTGTCTGTCACTGGTTCACTAAAACAGTATTTATACAGCTCCACTGGCTCTAAAGCTCTTAGTCTGTCTAACATTTTGGATTTTATGAGTAAAAATGGGGAAAAAAGTAGAAAAGAGACAATCAAATGCCTGGAGCTTAAAACAAAGTATGTGCAACCTACCATCTCACTTGAAATTTAATAAAATAAATAATTATGTAAATATAACATAGAGTTATAGATTTATATTTTGTTCATAACACATAGTGTAATATAAGTTGTATATTTTCATGTTTTTGGTTTTATGTTACCATTCAAGCCACAATAAAAATAAAACAGGAGTTGATGTACTCTTAAAAAAAAAGATGTGGGTTGCCACCAACCTGTTTTTTGTTTGTTTTTTTTTGTTTGTTTTGTTTTTGGTTTTTGCATTCTCTTTTTTTCAGTATTACTGCCATGCAAGGCATCAATAAAAACAGCAAATGTGTTCTTTACCTATTATACTGTGTTTCTTTTCACGATTCTGGTTTTGAGGGTATAATCTTTAGGTTTATAATGAAAAGAATGAAAGTATGGAAAACTATCTAGTTTTCAATATAAATCACCCCAGTTCCTGAAGTTGACTTTGAACCGAGAGCTAAGGGTTTAGTTCTTTGTGGTGAACATTGCAAGAAGGACCCCTGCGCCTTTTTATAAGGCGTCTCCTCCTCCAGAGATGGAGCTTCACTGTCAGGTCGAAAGCTGTAGCTCTCATAGGTAATGGAGTCTCGTAATCTTTAAAATCCTACAGCCTGAAGCATTTTTAATGTTCTTCTCCTAAGCTTGACCCTATCATTGGGGCAATCCTGTGTGTATAGAAAACATATACATTTCAGGTTATGAAATCACTAAGAACTAGAAATAATTTTCATCTTGCTGGCATCTAATTTAGGATAATGGCTGTTTCTAAATTGTTCAACACTCGTACATTAGCCTCTGGATTCTACCTTCAACTTTTAAAGCAAATGTTACAAAATAGAAGTCACCATTTTTGCTGGTCTTTCCCACCATATGATGTTTTTCTATCTTGATAGTTCTATGTGTAATAGGTTCCTGCGGGGGCTTTTGTTTGTTTCCTTAGTTGGTTGCTAGCTTGGTTTTTGAATAAGTATCAAGACACTAGGTCAGAGAGCATGTGGTCCAAATGAATATAAAGTAAGTATGGAAAGAGGATATAATCTACTAACACTTTGCCCATTGTGTCCCTTAACAAAAGTATTTTACGAAGTCTGGTCCATGGACCACCTGCTTCAGAATTAACTGCTAAAAATGTAGATTCGTGGGCCCAACTCCAGATGTAGTCAACCCAAGTCTCTAGGGATGGAGGTAAAGCTGTTGCATTTAACAGCTCCAAATAACCATGCTGCAGGCGCTGGTATTTCAAAACAACCAGAAGGTGGGGCTGTTTTCCTCTCCTATTGACTTCCTTTGCGCATCAAATTTTGCAGATCCTGTGACCTACCATAACTTAACCTTAAGCTTCTGTGAAAGCCTTGAAACTTAGGGTCAGGAAGAGGCAGGAGTTTGAGACTGGAAAAAGCTCTCAGTCTGTCACTTGGTAGATTGCTTTTGATCCACCAGTACCCTGCTGGCGTGTTTCCCTTGTTTCGCTGGTGTTGTTCATGGGCAAAGCAGGAGGCTTCAAAGGCTCCAAGCAAGTACAACACTGAAAATATAAAGGAAACACACAAAGCTATGCCCACTTAGTATTTGCAAAATGAATTGAGATTCTTTTAAAAGGAAAATATCCATTGTAGAAGTGAAGAGATAAACATCCCATGCAGGGTTTATTACGATTGACCACCTATGGCTACATTGGCCACAAGCTCATCCTGTTCTACCAAAAAAAAAAAACCCAGCATTATCAAGATATGCTAACTATATGTGGACAGGGAAAATCTTGTCTGGTTATGAAACCTGCTCACTCAAGGTGTTAAGTACCAAACACCACCTTCTCTTTCCTACCAAATAAAGTTCACTTAGTTTTGTCCTGTGATACTTCAGTTTAGAAGCATTCTGTTCTTGGACTTCATGTATTTTTGTTCTTTATGGAATATTTAGGACTAGCATGCAATAATGGATTGTTTCCTTACTGCCAATGCCTTCAACAACCAAAAAAGAAAAAAAAAAATACTGGCAATAGTGAAAAGAAACTCATTCTCTCTCTTTTTTTTAATCTGAATTTTGCCAATTTCAGTTGTTGGTGTTTAAGGACGTTCATATATGAATTTTTAAGAAATCAGGACGCTATCATTCTCACCAAATTTTAAAGTTCAGAAGTCATCCCTATTTATAACTTAACACCATCACTGAAACCTCAGCTATAGCAATGGAGGGGAAGGGAAGCATGAATTAGTCCCGTGTCTGAGTTAAAGAATATTTATGAAAAAAGAAAAAGATTTATTTTTCTTGACCTGCTAAAGCAACCTAAGAGCTAGCTGAGAAGACCTGTTTTATTAGTAAGCATTGTAATTAGTATGTAAAGTGTATGCAATAGTATTGCTTAAAGTTGTTAAAAATAGTTATGTTTTCTTCAACAGGCTAAACATCTGTCCTACAATTTTGTTTGTTCTACCAATTTGCTTATTAGCAAACTATTTTTTACCACCAAGAATGAAGCAGTTCAGCTCTGATCACAATAATCATCATTTTCCAATTATTCAGGTCCAGATTCATGAGATTTTACTCCCCCATTACTGCCATTGTCTAAATATGCAGGTGACTATGGAATGGAATGGTATTTTTGTCTCTATTCAAAATAGAACCAAGAGGGTGGAAGTTGTTTTATCATCCATGTCTCTACTGATTCAATTTAAAAAGAAAAAAAAAATTACCAGAACAACTGTAGGAAGTCAGTAAGCCTAAGTAAACACCACCATTTTGTACATTGCCTGTTCAATTTAGTATTAAATTTTAGAGTCTGGAAAGCAATTCTAATTACACACAGACTGTACAATATATTTGAAATAAAGTCTTTTGTTTATAAAAATCACTTGTGATAACTTTTTTAATAAACAAATGTGGTCTTGGTAGAACGTTGGAGAAGCCACCACAGAACATATTTAGGTTATGAATTACTTAGAAGACTGACTTTATTCAACTTGCTCCAACATTGGCCTTCAGTGGGCATTCATTTTGCCTTATATACCAGACCTACAACTGACTACAGCACAAGTTTACAAATTGTGGTTTCATGAACTTAAGTTTGATCCAGGACTATAATCATTACTAGTAAGCCCCCAAATAATTACACAAATTGTTCTTTTTATTTGAAAACGATCCTTCAAACAACACTGTCTTCTACTGGGTGAACATGCCCGAATGGAATTAACAATCTGCTTTCTTATGGGCAAAGCTTATTTGACATCTGGAAAATGAAATTGCCAGGGATATAACATTCAAGCAAAACTACTAACTACAGTTATTGAAAAGAAAATGTTAAGAGTTATTAAGGAGTTATCAGTTTTCCCCAAGCTACTAATTCCACAGGTCTACAAAGCTTTGATATTATAGCCTATTATGTCACCCAAATATTGGACTCTCTCTCATAAAATCCTCTGGGAGAGCTTTATCTTTGTCTCTTATTGTTATAGTAAATCTTTAAAAGGTAACTTTATTTTTCAGATACTTCCAGATTCCCGGTTTATATTGGAAACCTTTAGAAAGTTTTGTAAATTTTACACCTTTTGTGTAAATTTTAAACACACAAACCCTGAGTTTGTATCATGGAAAGATATTTGAATTTTATAAATAAAAAATGCAAACCGGGAAAACAAAGGGTAATAATCATATGAGGTTGTGGTGATGATTCAACATTTGGCAAATATTAAGTGAATGATGTTAGCCTTGTTCTCCTGACAATAAAGAAGCCTAACTCCTGTCACAGTTGATGAGCCTCTGGCTCTCCGGTACATCGTGTTGGCTTTACGTAAATTTGTAGACTTTGATGCATTTTCAAAATGTGGTGTGGCTTGTAATAAATATACAATTACAATGATACCCGTACAGTTAACACATACCGCATAAAGAAACAAGGGGTAAGGAGTAAGAATAAAAATAGATTACAGACACAGTCACACAGCTCTAATCACCATACAACAACAGCAACAAAATAGCCTTTATCTTCATTACAGTCAGGGCAAAGAAGAAACTACATGGATTAGAGAATTCTTATTGCTTAATTGAAGGAAGCATGCAAGTTGATCATGAGAAGTAAACCTTCATTGCCCTAAATTCTCGGATGGATTTCACACTTAACGGATAAGAAACAATGCAAAGAGCCACTTTTTTGTAAGCAGATTTACAAAAGCTGTAGATTTGTTTCATATATGCTTACTCTATCAGTCCTTGAGGAGAGTTTTATGAAGACAACTTGCAGGGGGTCAGAGAGAGAGGGGGTATACATATGAAGAGATAACTGGATATATGGATTAGACAAGGATTTACTAGGATAAAGCTGGCAGAATTGTGATTGTGATGAATATTTATCGTGTCCCACAGACTAGCTTTTTCAACTATCAGATGTTTCTAATTGGCTTTTAATTATGCTATGTTCAGTATTATGATAGGTCCGCACAAGACATAAAACAACATTTCTTCCCTCAACATTTGTAATTTCCAAGGAAATAAGACTAGCGTGCATTAGGCAATAAACCAATAGAAGAATATGATGAATGAATCAGAGACTGTAAGTGATAGAAGATTTCGAATGAGAACAAGAATCATTTTAATACTTACCAGATGTCAGCTACTAAATAAATATAGGAGGTGGTGAATGGCCACCCTCCAACTCTATAACTAGAAAAAGCTAGAAAATTACAAAAAGTGTATTTTAACGACATTAGAAAACCATGGAGGAAATGAGACTAGATGAACCACGAGTCCAGAAAAGCAAGAATCTGTCTAAGGTGAAGCTGATGATTGCTAGCTGTTTCTATTTAATGAAGGCATTAGCACATCCTGAAATGTCTTTTATAGCAAGACTTGGCAGCTCCTGAGTAAAAGGGGTGCCAGCAAAGCAGTTGTGTGGATCTGAAGCACCAAACTGGAAACTTGAGGGACCTCAAGTACAAGACTGGTTTTCCTAACGGCATATTTTTCCTGAGTTCTATGGCTGCGTGTGGGATGCGATGGATTTATGGTAAAAGCTTCTCGAAGAAAGATCGAAGTCTCCTGCAGCCAGTTAGTGCTTGGGAAACAAAGTCCAGCCGGAGATGTGGGACCTGCCTCACGTGTACAGCTAGTCTCCCTTTCAAGACATTTGACAGATTTTATCTGCAAAAGGTAAGATTCTGGAGAGTTGGACTGGGTACCCTAGAAGGGCCAGAACTGTAATCTCTCACGGCTGGGGAGACAATACCCATTATGCTCACAAGCAGGGTTTGGGAAAACCACGCTCCGAGACAAAATTAAGGTAACCTGAGTATTCTTGAAACTGCCAAGCAGACTTGACACAACTAAATTCCTGATAAGAGTAAGATAATCAGCCCTTCCCCCTATCTGTCTAACATAAGAATGGGGAACACTGCTCTGGCAGAAGATTAAATCAAACAGTTTCTTTGTAGTTTTTTTATTTAAAATTTTAGGAATAAAAAAGTTCTAAATACAGGAAAAGACAAAAAAAAAAGAATGATAGTAAAAGAAAAAATAAACTGTAGATATACACCGACAAATGAGACCGATATTCAAGCTAGCAAACAAAGACTTTAACATAACTCTAGCTGATATAGTTAAAAATATGAAAAAAAGATAAAATAAAGAGATGAAATCTATGAATAATAATCAACTAGACATGGAAGAGGTGAGGATTAGTAAGATTAATAATAACAAAGTAGTTTAAGAAAAAAAATACAGGGATTGGTCCAAAAAAAGTATTTAAAGAAACAATTGCTGAGAATTGCAATTGGTTTTTCAAAACCAATAAAAGATATCACACAGATTAAAGAAGTTCAGGTAATCCAAGTGGGACAAATAAAAGGAAAACCATATACATAAACACTATAGTAAAACCATTGAAAACCAATGACAAAGATAAATTCTTCAAAGCAGCCAGAGGAAAAAGTCCATTACCATCAGAGAAAGTGACAATAAAACTGACAGCTGACTTCTCAATAGAAATAATGAAATGTAAAAAACAATGAAATCGTACGTTTAAAGTGCTACAGGAAAAACTTGCCAAACTAGAATTCTACATACCATAGGAACTATCCTAGCAGAATGAAGCCTCAATAGAGACATTTTCAAATGAACAAAGACTTGGAGTACTCATCAGCAGCAGATCTGGCTACAGTATTAAAGAGATTTCCTCAGACTGAAGGAAAATGATTCTGCATGGAATAATAACTGCAGTTATAAAAGAAGAATCCTGGAAATGATAGAGTATGTGCATTAATTTAAATGAGTTGGATCTGTACACAATGCCTTGTCAAGTTTTAAATAAATGTAGAAACAAATTCATAACAACAATGATGAAACAAGGGAAGAGAATAAACAGATTTAAAAAATCTAATTATCTGGTAGCATCAAGGAGTCAATGATGCAGGGGTGCCCGGGCGGCTCAGTTGGTTAAGCGTCTGACTTCGACTCAGGTCATGATCCCACAGTTTGTGAGTTTGAGCTCTCACGTCTGGCTCTGTGCTTATAGTTCCGAGCCTGGAGCCTGTTTCAGATTCTGTCTCCCTCTCTCTCTCAAAAATTAAACATTAAAAAAAAATAAGTCAGTGATGCGTATGATAATCTCTAGGATAGCCAAGTATAGAATAGTAAAGGAACTTATAACCAACTTTCTGAGAGAAAAAAATGGCATAATAAAAAAATTAATCTAAAGGGAGACTAGACCGTAGACTGTCAAACTAAATACAATAAGATGCATGCTACCACAAGAGATATAACCTAAAATGGTTGAATGTAAAAGGGTGGGGAAGGATAGATCATGTAAACACTATGAACAGAAACTATGATTGCTCCAGACAAAGGAGGCTTTCAGATTAGAAGCATTACAGAAGACAAATATACTTCAAATGAGTCAATCCAATTGGAAGATATGAGAATTTTTGAAATCTACATACTAAAAATCACAACTTCAAATGATATAAAACAAGCCCCAAATGACAGAACTAACTAAACAGAAAAATACACAAATCTATCAGCATAACAGAGGCCTTTAATACAGTTCACTCAATATTAAAATATTTAATTTTATCCCAATAGCATTGAACTCCTCACTAACAACTAACATTTCACTAGAAAAATTCCAGCTGCATGGAAATATAATAGTATCATAGATAATAAGAGTATGAATTCCTTCCTGGTTTTTATTTTCTCATAGCTCATATGGCTCTTTCTACTTTACCACATATTCTATGTGGGTTTTCCTCTCTACTGGAATATCTTTTTGAGCTTCTTCCCTCTTCCTCTACCCTTCCTCTCCAAACTGTAGTGAGTATGAAAGAAAAAAAAAAAAGAGAGAGAGAGAGAGAAAGACTGTGGAACTCTCCAACTGTTCCTTGACATGGATCAGGAGGTCTGAGTTCAGACTAGTGCAAAGAATACCCTAATTCATACTCTCATCCCATATGAGGGCATCCCCACTTTCACTTGTGGGTAATACACAGAAGCTTTCTTCTTCATCTCTTTCCAACAAATGTCTTCCAATGTTGACCAGACAGGTTGTTGTACATTAATGATTGGTGATATTTAAAAAGAAATTCTATCCCTCAGTTCTTTGGAAGAAAAGACTTTACATGACAAAAGCCCCAGCAACAATATCCGGGAGTCATCTGCCGTCTTATTAAACAATAAGCTTAGAAAACATAAGCCACGTCTAGCCACAGTTCTGTCCTACAATTACGTCTTTGATCTCACTGGGTTTTGTAATCTGTATATTCACGTCCTGTTTCCACTGGGATCTTGGAATTTCCTATTTTCTCTACCACGATGACTCCTGCTGAGTTCCCTGAGGCCCTTGGGGTAGGTCCTGCAGTGGAGACAACCTGCCCCAGTCTTTTCTCCAGCTGCACTGCCTCGCACAGGGCACAGGACTCTGCGGCCTTGGGGGCCTCCTTCCTACAGCTGCATTTTATACTGTAGCTGCATTATAGTGCGTCCCCAGACCAAGAGACCAACGTGCTCTTTGAGTGGATCACGAAAAACACCTTGTGCTTTCTCTACAAAACTAATGTGAATTAAGGGAAACAAACGCTAGATATGGAAATGAGTTCTGCCACTTATTTGAAGTCAGCTGCTAGGGATACACACAGAGAAGAGAGTCAAATGATCTGTCTTCAAGGAGCAGACAAGTATCCTGTTACTTGTCTGAATAGAGGAGGACCAGCCACGAAGACTTGATCTATGGAGTGGGCAGAAGGGTTCTTTGCATTTCTGAAGACTTCAGATACCATTTCGGTGACTTGAATTCCAATTTCCATGAGACCCTTGTCTGACTCCCATCTCAGCTCTCAGATAATTCCTTCTTTCTGTTCCAAATATATAGTGTGGAATTTTACCTGGTCCCTGTGTTCCTGGAAATCAGCAAAGGTTAAGAAACCGTCCCCTTTCTTTGTGTTCTGGAAAAACACTTACATCAAAGAACAACCCTTCCCTTACGATTTAACTAAGACTCTCCTCTCTTATGGTTCTTTCTAGACTTGTTTATTCCTCCCCATAAAAAACGAAAAACCCACAACCCGTTGTGCCTACCTTAGAACTCTTACTTAGGTTATTGTCAGTGTTCTCTCTATTGAAATAGCCACCTTCCCCATGAAATAGTTCCTTCCTGCCCCCACCCTCTCTTGCCACAATCCTTTCTAATAGTCTCTCCTTACTAAATTAGAATTATTTTTTTCCAAAATTTTACTTAAATTCTCCTTAGTTAACGTACAGTGCAATATTGGTTTCAGGAGTAGAATTCAGTGATTCATTAATTATGTACAACACCCATAACAAGTGCCCTCTTTAGTACCCATCACCTATCTAGCTCATTCCCCACCCACCTCCCTCCATCAACCCTCAGTTTGTTCTCTATCTTTAAGAGTCTCTTATGGTTTGCTCTCCTCTCTCTTTCCCCATCCCCTTCCCGTATGTACATCTGTTTTTTTTCTTAAATTCCACGTATGAGTGAGATCGTATGGTATTTGTCTTTCTCTGTCTGACTTATTTCACCTACCATAATATACTCTAGCTCTATCCATGTTATTTCAAATGGCAAGATTTCATTTATGGCTGAATAGTATTCCATTGTACATATATGTGTATATATATATTTATATACAATATGCATGTACACATACATAACATACATATATGTGTGACATATATATGTGTATACATGTATATATGTATATATACATATATAACATACATATATACATACATAAATATATATATATATATATATATAATGTATACGGATTTGGCTTTTATTTAACAACATAATCCCAGAAATGGAATGTAATTCATTTTCTTTCATGTCCATACTATAAGGTAATTGATGCCTATGGTGTTTTCCTCAAAGTTGAAGACAAAGGGTGTAAATAGGGAGCAGGGGTGCACATGCACCTGCCTTTGGGGTCCCCAACCAGACCAGTTTCAGCCACACACTGCAGGCAAAATCCACAGACAGACAGAGGAGAGATGGTGAAACAGGAAAGGATTTTATTTCAGTGAGGCCAACATCAGGAAGACAGCAGACTAAGGTCTCAAAGATGGTCTCCAAAGTGCTGAAAACACATCCAGGTTTATCTAAGGAAAGTGTGGAACAAAGATCAGTGTGTAAGCGGAGATGAGCAGTAAAGGTCAGGTGGATGATTTGGGGTCCTTCACATGAGGTCTTGCTGGCACTAAGGCAGTCCCTATCCTTGAGGGAGTAGTTTCCATTCCATCATGGGATGCTTGGTCCTGCATGGTCTATTGGGTTAAGAGATAAGATAGAAAGAAGAACTTAATCAATTAGAAAGTACAGACTGAGGTGAAACTGGAGGTAGTTGAAATCCTCTTTCAAGAGGATTCAACTTGCAGCCATACAATTAACATACCATGTAGGCTTCTAAAAATTACACTCTTGGACCTTGATGGTTTGGGCCACCAGCCTGGATGCTCTGCTTTCCTGATTCTCCTTTTTCCTTTCACACCTAAATTCCTTTGCATTTCTTATGCTGAACAGAATTATTTTTGTATTCATTACCTTTCGTTTTATGGCTCTTGACTTTCAATCCCGAATACTTAGTGCATTTTTTGAGGATTAAAAAAAAAAAAAAGAAAGCCAGTTATTTCCCTAAAACAAATTATTTGTTTTATCCAGATAATAATCCAAATAAAATTTGATTTATTACTTGTATCCAGACAAATATCTCTGGATATTATGATCACCCAGAAAAGGGACAGTTTAAGCATAAGAGAATGTGCCAGGACTAGATGGTTCTGGAGCTATTCTGCAACTAACTAGCTTGCTGACCTTGATCGAGTCATTTAACTGCACTGGGATCTTTTTTACTTTTTCCCTGCTGTGAAAGAACTGTGTTGAATTAGATGCCTTCAAACAACTCTTCCATTTCTATGATTCTATAGTTCCTTGAATTTAAATATGGTAAGGGTCCACAAAAAAGAAGAAATGTATTTAGTGGCAATGATCTTGAAAATAAGCAGAGGAAGGAGAGAAATTTTTACAGCGGGTCTCAGACAAGGATGTGTGGGAATGAGCAGGAAAAAACACAGGTTTTAGAGAAACAATGGCTTAAATTAAAAATCCAAAATGACTGCTAGTCACTAGGCAACTTTAGGCAAGTTAATTGATCTCTTTAAGCTTCAATTCTTTAATAGAAAATGGTAACCCAGTTTGGGGGGTAAGGATTCAAGGTCAGAGTAATTTATATCATTTTAGTATAATTTTGCCATGGTTCCCTGCTTAAATGTCTTCCGTAAAAATCTTTTCTAATTTTTCCTCTGTAGCACAATTTACCATTCTTGTTTATACCTTAAAATATAAAGATGCATATACTTTTGAAGTATTATTTAAAATACAATATTGTATTTACTACCTTGCAAATCTGTTTTGCAAATTAGGGAATGTGTCATTTTTAGTTCTATATCCTCAGTACCTGAGATAATGCATGGCAGATGACAATAAAGTTTGCAGAATAAATAAGATAAAAAAATCTTACAGATGGATGAATGATAGACATGGGGACTTTGCAAATAGGTCTTGTGGATAATTTCACACCAATAAATATTCTATTCTTATCTGCAAGAGCAATTACCTGAAATAATAACTTAAAATTAACTAAACTTAATTATTACTAAATTGGGATTCTTACTAAATTTGAAAGAAAAACATGCATTGACACTTGATAACTTGTCCCTAGAACTGGTCAAATTGCTTCACAGCCTCCAGGCATTGATCCCATTAATGTTTCACAGGTCATTTTTATTATATTTATTAACCTAATCTGAGGAAATAATTCATTATAGATTCCTTAATCTTTACCCCTAATTTGGAGAGTATGATATAATTCTTAACTTTCTAAAAAATAAATTGGACAAAACCTTAACCATTTTAGCAAAAGCATGAAAAGAAACCCCTCTCTTAGAAACTATGTCATCGAAGGATTCATAATCTATATACTTTTTTTACTGAAAGAAGAATAAACAAAGAGGTGTCGGAAATGAGTCCACACACTCTGCTTGCTGCGTCAACAGACCAGCAAGTTGAAAGGCAACTTTGGGGCAAGGAAAGTGACTTAATTTGGAAAACCAGCAAATGGAAGACATGGCAGATACTGTCCCAAAGAATCATCTTCCCCCAGGGGCGCCTGGGTGGCTTAGTCGGTTAAGCGTCCGACTTTCGCTCAGGTCATGATCTCGCGGTTCGTGGGTTCAAGCCCCGCGTCGGCCTCTGTGCTGACTGCCAGCTCAGAGCCTGAGCCTGTTTCAGTCTGTGACTCCCTCTCTCTCTGACCCTCCCCTGCTCACGCTGTCTCTCTCTCTCCTAGAAATAAATTAAAAAAAAAAAAAAAGAATCATCTCCCCCAGCATGAGATTTGAGCTTATTTGATGTTAGGAAGAGAGGAATATAGGAGGGGATTGGAATGAAAAGGGGACTGACATCTGAGGAAGGTGGAGTGACTTCTTTTATCCTTGACCAGTTGATTTTCATACAGGAGTCTGGTTGTGTCGTTCTTGCAGACTTTAAACATAGCGTAGTCATTTCTGTACATACTCCTTTATCTCCTTGAATGATGCAAGTTTAGGATAAAAAAGCAGTTTTTTGCAAATCTCAGCTGTAAATTCCTTTGCAAATCCTTTTGGTGATTAACATGCCTGTGTGGGGGGCTAAGCAGATGTTTCTAAACCCTAGATCAAAGCAGCAAGGTAGATAGAAGCGATATGGAATCAGACATGCTAAGTTTCTCCCAGGCACATTGTATTGGAACCGCCACTTCTCCTGGGCATGTCTGTTGAACACATTCTGTCTCTGAGGTTTCAGATGATGCTCCTGCCTTTCTCCTCTCTCTCTTTCATCAGTAAGCAGGACCACTTATGAATGAGTTGACTTTGAGAGGGAGTTTGCCAATCTTTATACCTTAATTAACGTTCAAGCTCAGTTTGTTTCCAATTCCATCTGAAAGGAGCACTGAGAAAATGAAGTAGAAGAGATTTTAATTGTTAAAGTTTCTTTTGTCTCTCTGCTGATAGAGAGCGAAGTTGTATGTAGGTGGTGGGTAGAGCCACCATAACCTACTTTATTCTGCCTGAATAAGGAAGGTCGGTGTATCATCCCTTCAGGGAGAGGAAATTGCAGGCATCTCCTGGGATGACAATAAAGACATCCTTGACAGCATGTTGAAAACATTGGTAAAACTTTTTTTTTTTCCCTGTTGGGGGAAAAATCAGTATTTAAATGACAGATGAAAGTAAATGATGGACAAAATGCATTATTCTTAAAGTGTCTCCCGGTGTTTCTGAAAGAACTATGGAAATTTGAAGACTGAATTTAAAAAAGTTTAATAATAATATATCAGTTTATCAGTAAGACAGTGAGGCTGTCTGAAACCATGTTTTTAAAATTTCTTGTTGTGTTAGCTTTGTCTCCAAGCATTTAGTCCCATAAAAACAACTGAGAAAAAGGAAAACTTAAAAAAAAAAAAAACAACTTTGTTTTATTTTAATATAGGAAATTTTTCATTGAGTTTTCAGTTTAACTTCCTTTTAACTTGAGGAAAAACAAACGATGGAAGCTTCAAAATGTAAATAACGATCCTCTTGAAGAGTTTAGCCAAATAGAAACTGCCTTCATTTGAGCCAATAATTTTTTGGCAGCGTAAGAATTCATTTTTATAATTTGTGGCAGTTATGCAAATTCCCCCCAAAAAAAAAAAAAAAGTACAACTGGGCTGGCCTTGATTTCGGCTAACATGGTTCTACCTGATAAGTTACCATTCCACTTCTATTATGTCAGAATAGACTTGACCCCAAATAAAGATTCAGAATATCAAGGGCTATGTTATTCTAATTAAGCACATAGATAAGTTTCAGTTTTTGCTTTCTAAATAATGTTGTGAACATTTATGTATATATATCTTTGTTAGTGCATTTTTTTCCTTATAGATATAGCAGGTCAGAATGTTTGAAATTTTTCTGGCCAAATTTCTTTCCAGAAAATATACAAATTTACATCCTTTTTGCTTCTAGTCCATTTTAGATCATGCCTTCTTTAAGGCAATTGGATCTTTACTCCAAAACTCTGTTCATTTTTCCTCGGAAAAGATTTCTTTTGTTCTGAAAATAAGAAGCTTAGGGTCTCCATGGAAGGAATAAGTAAACTCCATTTATGATAGAGAAGGCTTTCCTATACCCAATTTCTAAATCATAAGTCAAGTAAAATCCCTCACTTCTGCCTAGAAAATTCTTAAAAATAAAAATAGCATGCCAAAATAGACCGAGTAGATGATCCATGTACTAGGATGGAATGTCTAGCTTTACATACCAGCTATATATATGGCTTGTGAGTATGTATGCCAGTCTTCACACATGTAAAATGATGTCATTGGACTAAATGATTTTATAGTTCTCTCCTAGTCTCAAAAATTTTTATGGATCACCCTCTTGAACTCCTTTATGATCACTTCAATAACACCTAAATTCTCCCTCCTCTCACCTTTAATGGTAACTGATTACTCAACTGCCTTAATCACAGGGGTGCTGGGAAAACAATTCCTAAATTCCTGTATTATATGATTTTTAATTATGCAAGAAATGTTATCACCTTATCCATGAAATAACAACTAGATCACACGGCTTGGCATTAATAGATCTTTTAATTTGAAAATAACAAACATAAGCCAAACAGTTTCCTTAAAAAATACAGTGAAGAAATATATAGTAACTCATCAATCAATCATATAAAAGCTACTGAGCTGTTTGAATGTAGACTATGACTTTAGGTAAACTTGTGCATGCTTAAAAATTGTTAAAACTATTAATTTTTTTACCCCATATTATAGTGAGAAATTCAGAATATTTTCTACTACTTTTATTAAAACTTCATACAGATTAGAATGACTATTATCAAAATTACAAAAGAACAGATGTTGGCAAGCACATGGAGAAACACGAACTCTTGTGTTCCATATTGGTATAGCCACATAGAAAACCTTATGGAGGTTCCTCAAGAAATTAAAAGTAGAACTGTCATATGATCCAGCAATCTTGCTTCTGGGTACATACCCAAGGAAATGAAATCAGTATCCCAAAGAGATATCTCCTGTGCACATTAGCATTATTCACAATAGCCAAATAATGGAAACAACCTAAATGTCTGTTGAGACAAGAATGGGTAAGGAAAATGTGAAAAAAAAAATATATATATATATGTAATTCAGCCTTTAAAAAGAAAGAAATCCTGCCATTTGTGAAAACATGGATGAACCTGGTGGACTTCATGCTATGTGAAATAAGCCAGACACAGAAAGATGAATACTGCCTAATCTCACTTATACGAGGAACCTATTATAGTCAAGTTCATAGAGGCGGGGAGTTGCATCTGGTGTTTACTATGGGGTGAACACAGGGAGAAATAGATGTTGGTTAAAGAGGGAGATGCTGGAGACGTAATGTATGATTAATAGAATCATATTGTATACTTGATTTTTTTCCAGTTTGAAAGTAGTCATTCATTAACTGACCTGACTGCAAAAATAATCATGGCAGATACTTTAGTTCATCCTTCTATAAGCCTAGTGCTCTGGTCTTCCTTGTTGCCAGCATCTCAACCTTCTACAAAAGGGATAGTCTTTTTCTTCATTTTTGTTCATGGAGAAAATCATTTGAAGGGCCATAAGAAGTTGTTTGCTTCTCTGAAATGGTTTCCAACAGTGTAGATCTTGTGAATCAGATCCTCCATGCAGATGATGCCATATTTACTAAGAGACTGAGGGATGTATCATCTGTCAGGGCTTGTTGCTTTTGCCATAACCACTCTTATAGATCATTTCATTTACAGACTTGAGGAATAGGTATCCCCTTGCTAAATATGGTTCCACAATATTTTGCATGTTAGCTGAAGCCTTGTTGAGCTTAGCAAAGGTGCCATTGAAGATCTGGTGAAGACAAAGAATCTGCAATAGATTTCAAACCTCTGGGCTGACACCACTGGTATTTCTGATCCTGGGGACAAGGGCCTATTTGGGTTCTTCAGGTACATAGAAGTTGCGAGCTTTTCTTGCCACCCTAGCCATTCAGATCTCAGTTCTGTACATCTGCCTATGTTCCTTGTGGTAATGTCTAGCTTTTTCATAGATAAGCTTCCTCCTTGCCTTTCAAAGTATCTTTGGGCAAACTTCTTTCTCAGATGCTTGATCTCAACTCTGCGAAATTCTTTCCCTTTTTCTTAAGGGTTTCTGGCATAGCAGGAACCTTCTTGTTCTTTTCTGCATCCTCTATGGTTCCACCCAGGAAAAAAGAAAAGACTATAATTGAATTTGCTAAGCAGGGAGACTTTAAAAACTGTCACCACAAAAGGAAAAGGAAGAAGGAGGAGAATCAGAGGAAGAGGAGGAAGAAGAAATAAAATGGTAATTATGTGAGATGATGGAAATGTTCACAGGCTTGATTGGGGGAATCATGTCAAAATGTATACGTATATCAAAATACCTAGTCATTCACCTTAAATATATACAAATTTTATTTGTTAATTATACCTTAATAAAGCTGAAAAGATTGTAAACCAGTCTTGCTAAATTTCTCCCCCTTGCTGGCTTTAAAGAAACAAGTAATAATGTCATGTTGTGATCTACACTCAGGGCAGCCTTTTGTCAACAACTGGCAAGAAACTAGGCTTTCAAGGCTCTACAAAAAAATGAATTCTACCAACAACCACACACGTTTGGAAGTGTATGATCCTCAAGTATCTGACCATAGGCCATACAACTTTGTGAGATCCTGAAGCAGAGCACCTAGTGAAGCACAGCCTAAACTCCTACCAGTAGAAACTGTAAGATTTAAAAAAAAAAAAAATGTGTGTAGTGTTAAATACTACATTTGTGGCAATATTGTCACATAACAGTAGATAACTACTGAAATAAGACATTGAATCGTAGAGAGTGGTCCATTAATGGGCTTCATGGAGTAAAAGAAACACCTCACTAACCCACCAATGTTTGTTCTTAGATTCACTGCTCATGGAAGAGGGGCTTTTACTTTCCTCAGTTTCTCAAATATAATTTTCTACTGTTATCTGTAATGAGAATGATTACACTTTTTATTACATCTGGATACAATGATATTTTATAGCTATCAGAGAAGATATCGAATCAAGCCATTCTCCAAACACAAAGCACAACAAAAAGAAGAGTGAGAAACCAGATAAATTATGGCGTCTCCCTTCATTAGGCAGTAATTAAGCATTAGACTAGAAAATGCTTTCAAAAAAATGACCAGAGTCATCCCAGGAGACATTTTTGCCAAAATAATTTGAGTGGTACCAATATTTATAATTAGGAAATCAGCACCCCACTCTACATACTATTTTGTTTCTCCTCTTAACGTATTTTAGTCCGATACGGGAATACAAGTTAAATCATTCTGGAAATCTTTAAGTCTATGGCTCTAGGTATTTGAAAATATTCAAAAGAAGATTTCACAACTTTTAAAGGGCATTATGGTCATTTTTGCTAAATAAAAATGAGCCCTCAAGAAAACACTATTTTTGGGTGACAAAGTGATAATGAAAGAAATGTGCTTAAAATGGACAACAAATATGCCTTTCAAACTGAAATGATTAAATAAAGATATGCCCGTGGAAGTGATTGAAACTAGAGAAGTGCTGAAATTCAGGGCTGTGCTCAGAACATCTAAACTGGAATAGCTTTAGCAATGTCTGCCAGGAAAATCAAACTTCATTTAAAAATTTTTCTTAGAATTTCTTCATGTCAGTGACATTCTGTGTGTGAGGGCTCCTTTAGCATACAATCTAACAGAAGCTGTGTACAGCTGATTGGGGAAAGAATACCATGGTTTACTCTGGTATTTTAAAATGTGCTATCCTCTCCTTGTGTTCTGAATATTTCTGCTCATGGAAATGTGATTTTTTTAACAAGAGCATTTCTTTATGACATTTTAGATCTCAGACATTCAACTTGCCCTACTAAGCCCAAGCAAAGGGCTTTTAAAAGAGTAAGTGAAAAGAAAATGGGGCTCCAAAGTAATGTGACTGGAAGTGGTTTCTAACCTTGACATTTTTCTTTGACAATGAAAGGAAAGAATCAATGGGTCACAATTACTTCCTGAACATAAAGGCAAAAGGACTGAATGAAAAAATGTGTCTGTGTATGAGACTTCACATCCATCTTGTAGTTTTCTTAGTGGTATAGATTTTTATTATTACGTTTATGGTTTTAAGTCTGCAGTTACTTTTTATACTTACATTTTTTCCTATGAAAGCAAGTGATGAATTTCACAGAATTTGATCAGTTCTTGGATAAGCCTGGAGAAGCAGGGTTCTTTTCTTTACAATGTGATAGTGGATGTTCATTTCCTTACAAAATCTCAAGAGGCTTCTATGGTGATCTCATTGACCTGTTTTCATACACTCCAAAAGATGAACAATGGGAAAAGATGACAAGAATATTTTTACTATTGGTTGAAATATTATTGAGCAACCGAAAACTTAGAAATTAGACCCTTACACATTTGTAAGAGAATAAAATTGAACCCTGTCTTAAGTCAGCGTTTGGCCAAAAAGTTTGTTTCAATTAATTTTACTGTTATGAATCCACCTCCCTACTCACACCCACAATTTACTACTTCCCTTAACATGAATAATATCCTGATAGATGAAATGTTTAAACTTTAGCAGTGCTTTAACGTTATGCATAAAATGTGAAAGACTATGTGCACAATTTTTGTGGAGAATTTTTTAATCAGGAGGCTATACCAGAAAGCATAAGAGAAGGCGTAATATTTTATTCTTTTAAAATGTAGCATTTTTACAGGAAAAGATACCACAAATGCAATAGGAGGAAAATGATAGATTTGGAAAAGATATTTGCAATTCAGAGGTTAATAACTATAAAAATCCTCTTATAAATTGATAAGGCAACAAAATCCTCAACTAGAAAGTGGGCTAAAACATGAGGTAGCAATTTAGAGAAGCAAATACAAGTGGCCAGAAGCATTTGAAAAGATGTTTGAATTTAATTGCTATCAGAAAAACAAATGCAAATTAAATGTTTAGAAGATCGATTAATAATCATCATGGTGTCCAAAGTTAAAAGACCTGAAATACTTGTCTATGTTCAGCCAGAAAGGAAATGTGGAGTTACAGACTTTTTGAAAAGCAAACTACCAACATTGAACACAACACACACACACGCACACATTTACTGAAAGAGAATGCCCACTGCCCTCCAAAGTCTATTTTTTCTCCTCTTCCTTGGCATGTGGTTAGATTGCATTTTCCTGCTTCGTGTGATGGAATTCTGGCCAATGACTGAGCAGTATCAGTATGTGCCTGTATTAGTGCTGTTATAACAAAATTTGTGCTGCTATAACAAAATATCACACAGACTGGGTGGCTTATGCAACAGACTTTTTCAGCTTTACTGTGGAATGATTGACAAATAATCATTGTATATATTTAAGGTGTACAGTGTGATGTTTTGACGTAAAACATCCCTGATGATGTTATCTAAACCTAATTATCTCCCAAAGATTCCACTTCCAAATACAGTAAGATTGGTGTTTTTTTTTTAATGTTTTATTTATTTCTGAGAGAGAGAGAGAGACAGTGCGAGCAGGGGAGTGTCAGAGAGGGAGGTAGACACAGAATCTGAAGCAGGCTCCAGGCTCTGAGCTGACTGTCAGCACAGAGCCCGACTCAGGGCTTGAACCCACAAACCGTGAGATCATGACCTGAGCCGAAGTTGGATGCTTAACCGACTGGATCACCCAGGCGCCCCAAATACAGTAGGCTTGGGAATTAGGAATATAACATACGAATTGGGTAGGGGGTCACAGTCAATCCCTAACAGTACCCCTGCTAAGCTTGGTCTATATAAACCTCCCACACGTGGGATGTGCTGGTCTATGCTCTTTTCTCCTTCCAGCTGCTAGTATGATAAGCTGGGGAGCCCCAAAGAGGGAAGAGTTTGAGTCACACAGTCTAGCCAACAGCAACTGATACATGCTTTGGCTTAGCAATTTCCCTCTTTGGCATCTATTCTGAAGAGTGAAAAACACTAACGTGTATGGAAATATATTCAAGGATAATTATTGTGGCATTGTTCACAGTTATTAGAATTTTTAAAAATGAGACAAATGGAATAACTGAATATGAACAGGATTGAACAAATTATGATAAATCCATACCTTAAAATATTTTGTGTTTTTTAAAGTTTACTTATTAAGTTTAATAAATAAAGGGAGAGAGAGAGTTGGGGAGGAACAGAGAGAGAGTGAGAGAATACCAGCATGGAGCCCGACTCAGGGCTCAGGGTTCAATCTCACAAACTCATGATATTATAACCTGAGCTGTAACCAAGGGTCAAGGGCACCCAGGTGCCCCACTTTAGAATGTTTTGAAGTCATTAAAAATAACAAGATCACACCACTTGACTTGAAAAGATTTCTAAGAACTTCTGTTGAAGGAGAAGAGCACAATATAAAAATCATATTTACTGTCATCCCATTTTACACTTGATCTTAGCCAAAAGGCCGAGAAGCGATACTGTCATCCCATTTTAGTCAACTAATCAAAGACCTAAAAAATCTCACATATGTGTATGTTCACATAGATACATATGCCCATTTAATATAACACTCTTAAGTAAAAATGGAAAATAAAATTAAAGATAATATGCTAAAATATGCATGACTATGCTTTATATCATTGTGTGTGCATTTATGTACATTTATATTCAATAGATGTTTATATATTATATTATATTAAATAAATCAGTAACTAAGATGTAACTGACACACATATATATATATGTATTTTAAATGTTTATTTATTTTTGAGAGAGAGAAAGAGAGCAAGGGGGGAGGAGGCAGATGGAGAGGGGGACAGAGGATCTGAAGCAGACTCTGCAGCAATAGCAGAGAGTTTGATGCAGGGCTCGAACTCACAAACCATGAGATCATAACCTGAGCCAAAGGTGAACACTTAACTGATTGAGCCGCCCAGGTGCCCCACATATATACATTTAAAATAGTTCTCCCTATACTACATGAGAAACTCTTTCTCCCTCACTAAGCCTCTGTTTAATTTTATTAAAATGATATTTGTACAGGAAACTTCCTCTTGGTATTAGAATTGTATTTGGTTAATCACTGATTCATAGAAATTGTCTTCATGCATAAATAAATAAGAACCAGCAGAAAAAATACAAATACACAAGAAGTACATTTAAAAAATACTACGTACTTCCCATGCTCTCATCTAAAAATGTTAGGCAAGAATATTTAGCTTTGGTTTTGTAGAGAATATTCTTCATTTCAAAAGAAACCTGTGTAAGTAAGCATTTGCCAAGAACAGATATAATTCTTCCACATACAAATTATTCACCAAGACAAAGAGCTTAAGGCAAGAAGTAGTAATGAGGCTGAGGTTTTTGTTTCAGTTTTTTTTTTTTTTAATTTGGGCACATGCCCAGAAGGTATAGGCCAAAGGTTTAATGACTTCAGATGCAACTCTGGTTGAACAGATTACTTGGGACTCTAAAGTGTCCTTCGTTAAAATTTTTATCAGCCACTGCTTCACAGTTAAACAATTTTCCTTTAACAAAGAGAGGGAAGATAAACTCTCTGACCGCAAACTTCACTGGCCATATAAAAGGTCAAGAGCAGTTACATGCTAAGGCAAGACCGAAGTATCAACAGAAGCTAAAGATGGTGGCCAGTTTATCACCAATGGCCTACCTAATGTTTTTTGGTTTTTTTTCCTACTAAATTTTGAAGACAGATAAATGATAGATGCAAAATCACATGCCTGTCCTAGTATTTTCTATTTTCCATGTTGGTCACTCTTCTAAAACTTACAAGGCTGTCTCAGTTCAAGCTACTATAACAAAAATACCATAGACTGTGTAGCTTAAACAACAGACATTTATTTCTCACAGTTCTGGAAGTTGGGAAGTTCAAGATCAAGGTGCCTGAAGATTCAATTTCTCCTGAGGGTCTTCTTGATTTGCAGATGTCAGTCTTCTTACTGTATCCTCACATGATTGAAAGAGCAGAGCACTAGTCTCCTGTTTTTTTATAAGGACACTAATCCCATCATGGGTATTTCACCCTCAAGACCTCTTGTAAACCTAATTACCTCCCAAAGTCCCCACCTTTTAAAATCACTTCAACATATGGATTTGGGAGGGCAGACATAAACATGCGGCTCATAGCAAGGGCTATATTTAATCTGTTTTATATATCTAGTAATATATAGTACTTGATTACAAGTAATACATATCTGTTAGATATGTTATTTATTTGGGCACCTGGGTGGCTCAGTTGGTTAAGCATTTGACACTTGATTTTGGCTCCGATTATGATTTCATTGTTCATGGGTTTGAGCGCTGGGTCAGAACTGACAATCTGGTACCTTCTTAGGATTCTCTTTCTCCTGCTCTCCCTGCCCCTCCCCAACTCACACTCCCTTTAATTCTCTCTCTCAAAAGAAATAAATAAAACTTAAAAAAAAAAAAAGGATGTGAAACCACAGGTAATTGTGTATCCCAGCAATTAAGAGTAAAAACACTGTGGGAAAAAAAAAAAAGTAAAAACACTGTGGAAGTATATCACTTTTTGTTTCAGTTTTAGGTTTCAGAAACTTGAGCTATAACTCGTGAGATAAGTGACCAGAATGCAGTATTGGAGATATTGGGAGAGTCTGCAAAGTACTTGAGGGACTGATCTGTGTCAATACTCATATGTGATCATTTCTTTAATGTGTGCCAGTATTCATACACCTGTATGCTTAGACTCATTCAGAAACATCAGGCCTCAATTCGACACCATAAAATAAAAAAGTTGGCAAGGGAATTTAAATATTGGGGGTCTTATCTACAATAATTTGAATGATTTTTATTTGGTATTTATTTTGCGCTAATGATATTTTCTTTTTTTTTTTTAACAAATAGTTTATGGTCAAATTAGTTTCCACATAACACTCAGTGCTCATCCCCACAAGTGCCCTCCTCCATGCCCATCTCCCCTCCCCCCACATCCATCAGTCCTCAGTTTTTGTCAGCATTCAAGAGTCTCTCATGGTTTGCCTCTCTCCCTTTCTTCCACCACTTCCCCGCTTCTTCTCCACCTTGTTCCTCAGTTAAGTTCCTCCTAATCCTCCTATACGTGCAAACATATGATATTCGTCCTTCTCTGCCTGACTTATTTCGCTTGTGCTAATGATATTTTCTTTTAATGTTTGATATTACCAAATATCAATATCAGGTGAATACTATTTTCACATGTCACTGATATATGCATATGTGTATATATTTATAAATATATATTATTATGTACCATAAATACATAATGAATATGTGTTTATATGTTATTATGTGTGATAAAAGTAGAGTTTATTATTATAAACCAATATGTTGTGATAAGATTTATATATTAGCATTTATAATATATAATATACATTGCATATAATATATTAATATATATTAAAATATATAAAACATCATTGAAAACATACATAGGGAGAGAAAATATAAAATCTTGTCACATATTTTGGTTTATAATAATAAGTTATTATTCTTTTATTATGATGTTTTCTTTTTTTATAACAGCTTTATTGAGACATAATTTATATACCATAAAATCATCCTTTTAAAGTGTACACTTCAATGGTTTTTAATATAGTCACAGAATTGTGTAAATACCACTAATTTTTGAGCATGATTATCATACCCAAAAATGAACTCTATACCCATGGTCAGAATCCTTTCTTACTTATTAAAGAAAACCTCTGAAAGTTTTAGTATAGCCACATCACAAAAAATAATTAACTTTTTATAGACATGGTCATGTATTATGATTTTAAAATATTAGAGTATGATGCAACATGCAGAATAACTTGCATTTTGGCGAATTTCCAAGAATCCACAGGAATGCTGTTCTCTTTCTCCAACACTGAGGATTCGTGTCTGTCGGGATTACGGAAATCCTATCCCTCAGTAAAGAGACATGCAGCAGAGCCTCCAGTTGACCTACCATGACCGTACAGCATGACTAAGGGAAAAACTTTTTGTTGAACCATTAAGATTTATGGTTGCTTGTTATCCAGCTTAACTAAGCCCTCCTGATCACCATAGTCATAAACCATGGTTTACATGGTTTATGGTTTTTGAAAACCATAAAAACAATAGCCCAGCTAACAAAAATGAGGGAAGGAGAGGAAGTGAGAGGAAACGGTCACGAGCTGAGAAAGAAGGAAATGGAATCTGTTTTAAAGATGAAATACATAGTTGAAAATAAGAGCACCAATTCTTAAGTTTTTCATTATTACTTGAAAATAACTAGGGGCGCCTGGGTGGCTCAGTTGGTTAAGCATCTGACTTCGGCTCAGGTCATGATCTCACAGTTTGTGAGTTCGAATCCCACGTTGGGCTCGCTCTGTGCTGATAGTTCAGAGCCAGGAGCCTCCTTCGGATTCTGTGTCTTCCTCTCCCTGCTCCTCCCCAGCTCATGCTCCGTCTCCCTCTTTCTCTCTCAAAAATAAGTAAGCATTAAAAAAATTTTTTTAAACTAAGAAAATAACTGCAGTTAGATTTTTTCACTGTTAGTGACAGACACAAATGCTATCAAAGCTTAATAAAACATGTATTAACAGATAATAGAGAAGATCACAAAATCAAAGAAAGGAAACAATTGGCATCAGAAGAACAGTAATTGGAAAAGCTTCAGGGAACAGGATAGCCAAGATTCATGAATAGTTTCTTGGAAGCACCACATTCTCATCAAATCAGCTTTGACTATTCCCTGTCTTAGCGTTAAGATTCAAGATTCAAATACCTGGGAAAATGCATTGATTTGTATCTGTTAAATAATCCCTAATCTTCTAGCCAAGATCTGTCAGGACACCTTGATCGACACTCCTTCCCAGAGTGCATGCAAGAGGGCTGGCTTGTTCACCAAGTTAGAACAGCAGCAAAAGGAGGAGGGCATGTTTAGTACAATAATAAGGAAACTATTTTACAAGTAAATACTTCATATATAAAATAAGTTCTCTGTACAGCAAATATTTCAGTTTCATTTCAATTTTATTGAAAAAAATAAATAACTTTAAGGGAAAATTTTATGTGTAGTGTAATTTCATCTTTAAAAACATACGTATGGTGGAGGAACCTGACCAATAATCTCAGCAGGTAATCAGGATCAATATCAACCATGATAAATTGTGTTGATAGTATGGAGCCTGGCATGAGGAAAGTAACAGTTTCCACCTAGGCTCTTCCTCCCCCAAACCAACAAATCTGGTTTAATCATGAGAAAAACAGCACACAAACCCCAGTAAAAGGATATGCTACAAAATATCTTATCAGTATTGCTCAAAACTGTCAAGGTCACCCAGGGGCAGCTGAGTGACTCAGTAAAGCATGTGACTTCAGCTCAGGTCACGATCTCACTGTTCATGAGTTCGAGTCCTGTGTCGCGCTCTGTGCTGACAGCTCAGAGCCTGGAACCTGCTTTGGATTCTGTGTCTCCCTCTCTCTGTTCCTCCCCTGCTTGCGCTCTGTCTCTCTCTCTCTCTCTCTCTCTCAAAAATAAATAGGCATTAAAAAAATTTTTTTAATAAAAAACATTTTTAAAAATTTTCAAGTTCATCTAAAACAAAGAAAATCTGGAAAACTGTCATGCTGAAGAGGAGCCTAAGGAGATATGACACTTAAATGTAACGTGGTTTCCTGAATAGGATCCTGGGACACAGAAATGACATTGGGAATAAAACTAAGGAAATGTGAATAATGAACTACTTCTCTGTAAATAGAAAAATGCTGTAAAAATTAGAACATATTTTAAAAAAGAACATTTGAATCACTTTATTATTCTATCTGCACATATCCATTAAAGATAGCTGAAAATAAGTTAACCAACCTCCCTATAGTGACTACCTTTATATCATTATTTTTAGCTCCTATGCTTCCCTAACCTACATACACACACACACACACACACAAACACACACACACACACACACACACACACACACACACACACACACACCATATATTCATGTGTGCATGTTTCCGTGTATACACTGCTAGTTATAATCTTGATCGGGACATCTTTTGGATCTCAACATATCTTTTGGTGGGGAATACATAATTGATGATACTAGTACAAAGTGCCATAAGAATATGATTTTAGTGTCATATAACTTATTTGATGAATGTTTATAGATGAATGTTTATAGACTGACTACTCCATGACACTGTTGTAGGTACTATAGGCTCATAGGTGAAGACAACATGAACATGTCCTGTTGTCAAGGAGTTTACGATACATTAAGGGAAGCAGACATTAGCAAATATAAACACTATGAGTTTTGAAATAAAGCACAATTTATCCAAAGATTGTACCCTGTCCTTACATTTATTGTGGCACCTATCACATTTTATCTCACTTGTGAAGTCACGTATTTATCAATGTCCAACTACACATAAGTACATAGTAGAAAACCCTCAGTATGTTTGTGGAAACACTGTGTTCATTTTTTGTTCACTTCATTTGTTGAATAATTAAATGAAGCTGACACCTGTGATGGCTGATTTGCCTTTATGACCCTGAAGAGATCCGTGGCCAATTAACATACATACAGCTCGTTTCGATTCTATTCCATGGTCCCAGTAAGTCTGGCACAATTTTGCCTTCACTTTGTTTCAGTGGCTCCTTATCAAAGGCTATGGAACCCACCATCCCAGGTTAGCAGGGACTCTCCTTCTAGCAATGAAAGCCCCCCACATCCTTGAAGAAGCCCCAGTCCTGGGGCACTCGGGTGGCTCAGTTGGTTAAGTGTCTCACTTCAGCTCAGGTCATGATCTCCTGGTTCATGGGTTCAAGCCCTGCAGCAGGCTCTGTGCTGACAGCTCCGAGCCTGCAGCCTGCTTTGGATTCTGTCTCTCCCTTTCTCTTCCCCTCCCCTGCTCACTTGTGAGCGCTCTCTCTCTTTCTCTCAAAAGTAAATAAATAAGAAGAAAAAAGAAAAGTCCCAGTCCTGTAACAACCCAAATGGTGGTCACTCTAGAAAATCATGGAACATATTTATCTCTTTCATATTAAAAAACAACACCAACAACACCCTTTAAGAATAAAGTGATTCACCGGCTGTCAATAAAGACTCAGCATTTACCATATGCATCTTATGGTAGACTTCACCATGGTAGCCCTCACAGAAGCCTATGAGGTAAGTACCATCATCAACTCCACCTGATACACGATGAAAGTAAGCACAGAATATTAAGGTATGGAGCTGGATTTCAAGCTGAGGTTTGTAAAAAACTGGGATTAAGTTCATGGCCACAACATTTAAATGCAGTTTAATAGCAAATCATGCTGTTACTGAGGTTTTATTTTTTCCCAATTCTCAGAAACTTCTGGCTCCCCCAAGACAACAATACTTTTTAGACATTTTAGACATTCCCATCCCCGGTGGGGATGGGGAGCAGTTAGCCAAGGCCAAAGCTGCAGATCTACAGATCTGCTCTGAGAAATTAGTTTTCTCATAATAAATATGTGGGAAGCTTCTTCAGTCTTGTTGTACTGAAAGTTAATCAGTTTAGAGGAAACCTGACCATTGCACTCCTGAGACAAATTGTTTGTTTGTTTGTTTGTTTGTGTAGCTTACAATTAGCTTGCCTCTGTGACTCATTCTGGCTGAAGTAGCTTTCTCCAAGTGTCTGATTTAGACATTTATAGTCCTTCAGATTCCATGGGCTCGGGTGAGCTTTTCCAGACAGGTTAGCGATTTCAAGTTTGGCAAGCACTTTGGCTTTTCAGTCTGTTCTGAGTGAAAATCAATTTACACTCTTTGCAAACATGTGACAGCATAAATCAGGCAATCGAGTTCACTCTTAAAACACAATAGGGGCTTGTTTCATTTTGCTGAGGAGATAGACAAAATACTTTCTACTAGTTTCAAACATATCCCTGTCATACTGTGGCCATTTGACAAGCACACAGATCCACCACCCTCAATTCAATAGATGATCAACCCAGAAGCAAGAGAGGTTGGATTAGCTATTGAGTACAGCACACAGGAAGGCAGAGGTAGAGTCAGGTCCAGAATTCACAGGTTCTAAATCCACGGAGCATTCTGGAGATTAAGGGGCTTTATGCCTCTCTGTAGCACCCCTGTGTTGAAGTTTGACAACATCTTTTGTTTTTGTTTTTTTGTGTTTTTTTTTTAATTTTTTAATGTTTTTTTTTTTAAATTTATTTCTAGGAGAGAGAGAGAGAGAGAGACAGCGTGAGCAGGGGAGGGTCAGAGAGAGAGGGAGTCACAGACTGAAACAGGCTCCAGGCTCTGAGCTGGCAGTCAGCACAGAGCCCGACGCGGGGCTCGAACCCACGAACCGCGAGATCATGACCCAAGCGAAAGTCGGACGCTTAACTGACTAAGCCACCCAGGCGCCCCAACAACATCTTTTGTTTTAACTCACCTATTCAGAAAGTCTTCCCATTCAGATATGTTTTCATTAAAGATGGTCTGAAAAAAGTGCAGCTTTTAATGAAAACTAAAATATTGGGTGCTATAAAACTAATTTAGAAAGGAATAAACTGGAAAATAAAGGACCTGCTTACAATTACACTATTTGTTTAAATGGCAAATAATTCTAGTGACTAGTGAACTATTGATGCATTGTGGTTTAAGAAACAAAACAACACAAAGAACAAAATAGAATAGGAATTGAGAGTTGATCATTTTTTATTTTTGTGTCGAGAACACTAATAGTAAACTTAAGAGAATATTCTGCCATTGAAAACTAAAAATCACTAAAAAAAATATATGATTTTTGGGCTCTCCGAATTTACTTGCAAATTCTTTGTTTATGTCACCTCTTGGCTAAATATATACATTCTGAAACCATGAGCTATCAGCCTTTCAGTACTTCAAAAAGTAATTATTCTGACTTTCTTTCTGCTCTTTCTTAGCTAGATTTTATCAAAGTAGGCCTTGCGTTTTTCATTACAGTAGACTAAATTCTGGTAGATTTTAATGATGTATCCCCAAACATCAGGAAAATCATGTACCTTTTATGTGGGCTGTGGGTTTTGCTTTCTTACAATATTGTGTTTTAACCTGTCAGCATCCTCAGTATGGACTGTGAGCTGAGCTTTTCTTTTGGTCAAACTGCTTACATTGAGGGCAAAACCCTGGAAACAGAGTTCTCGACTGAATGAGGGCCCACGTAGTTTTGCTGTGATAGTGAATCACTGTGACCACTTTTTCCAAAATGGAAACCTTTGACTTAGAAGAGCATTGTTCTAACATCTGGCCTAGCCCAGAGCCCAGCTCCTCCTGACTCTGCTGCCTGTCAAAATCTTTTTGAAGAACTGTGACTGAACTCTTGTTACATAAAAGTTGGTCAGTTCTGTAGCAGACATGTCAGGGTAACCCCTCTTAATTTAGTAGAAATCAAAAGAATTTTAAATTGATATTGGGAGCCTGATGATAGATGAAACTTTTAGAAGGGCAATGGCACTTAGTTTAGAACAGCATTTCACTTTAGCAATTCCTATCCTTTCAGACCTGAGCTATTTGCATATTCATCTCCATCACCACATCCTGATTCTAAAAGGCAGAGTTACACAGACACAGTGGGATAAACTCCAAAAGCATGCAAGTACCTTTGTAATTTAACCCAAGGGTAAACCTTGAGTGAGATGATTGGGAACAGTTTAAAATATCTCCACATGTTTTCTAAACCTGAGGTCCCATAGAGTATCTCCCAGATGTAGCAGACATGTGTAAAGTTTATGTCAGCCCAGAAACTTTTGAAAACTATTTTTGTATTTTAAGATAGCTTTCCACGTTATAATTTCCTCCTCTTCTACTTTTTGGCCAAAATCTCACCCTTCTGTCTCCTCTGCAGGTGAAGGGCAGTCATGTGACAACAATCCCCATGAACCCAGACACGATCTTCCCTGCAGCTGAGATAGCAACGCCAGGAGTGGAGCTTGCACACAGGTGGAGGAATGTGACTCAGGGACATTGAAGGGAGGGACAGAGGTCCTGGCAGTAACTTCCCAACGTTCAAGTCTTACCCTCCCAGCAAAGGGCCGCCACGTATCTGTGGAGCTGGTATTATTCCTACAAGCGATCCAGGGGCATATTTGGAGGTTTTCCTAATAGTGGAGCTTCTGGGTCTAACTCGGGACCCTCACAGAGATTATGTCAAGTGCAGAGTATGACTTAAATGTATTTACTGCTTAAATTGACTGGAGCGGAGTCTGTTGCTTGCGGAGGAACCTTTGCAAATGCAGAAATTGGGATCAGAAATGCTCGTGAGCAATCAACCTTTAAGGAAATACAAAACTGTGGACTGATTGTCTGGTCTGGTTTTTACAAACAAAAACCAAGACTAATTCTCTTGTTATTATTGGGCAGCTCATGGTGGAAAGTGCTAACACACTTAACAAAATGATCACTTGGCACTAAGTGTTCAAGGAGCGAAAATTATCACACCCTAAAGCATTATCAAGGCTATGAGGACCACAAAGGCTATAGAGGGAAGAATTTTTTTAAACTGCACTGTGAATACATAGTGAATACAAGCATAGAGAATGACTATCCCAGACTACTAAATCCCAGACTCAAGAGATAATCGGGTCATGTGACTACCACAAGAAATCCTTTGACAAATATATTAGGAAATGTCTCTCTTCTTCTGACATTGGCTTTCTCTCGTATGTCAAAAGACACTGATCACTAATGATATAATCAATAAATTAACTGATATCCACAATACCTTCCACCCGAAGCTACATCTTTGTAGTAGGAATTATTTTTAAGGTATTTTTTTTCTCTAACAATAAAAACTGAATAATTTCACAAAATTAGGCTTCAGGCATCTGGTCTTCTAATTGCATTTTTCCTTAAAACCTATTTTCACATTAGTCCAGTAGTCTGATTTTGGATATGCCAAGTTATCTCTTCATGGACTCAAAACTCAATAATATGACAAAAGAAGAAAAGTCTTAACTAAATAGATATTTGCTTTGGTAAGTGCCAAATGGTCAAGCTGACTTCTTTTTAAGAAAATACCAAAATGACCCATTAGTCTAAATTGACAATATGGACAAAACACTAACTTTCTTTCAAACATAAAGTTATTTTTCAACTCATCAAATCAGTGTGCTTTTTTTTTCAAGCACTAAATGTGGTTTTTCAGTTTGTGTCTCTGCTTTGTGTCTGTCTGTGCTGTTAAGGGGGAATGCTTTCACCCCCAATAAAATACTATAGTCATTTATTAGAAGTCAATGGGAAAAATGCCAACAAGTGGCCATGATCTATTAATCCGAACCTGAAGCCTTGTAGAATTCTCAAGTTTCTATACTATTTATAAAAGAAATTAATCTACATGATGTAATTTTACATTCTATTTATATCATTATTCTTTATACAACATAAACATAGAACTCTGTGATGTTATTACATGTCATAAATGTCATCATAATTTGTCTTTACACATCATAAATATCTTAGTTTGTGACATTATTACACCTTTGGGTGTCTCTTTCCATATTTATGGTAATTACATCAAAGTATTTACTATAATTATGTCATTTGATGAAATTACAGTAATTACTTCGAAAAATGATAGCCCATGACTAATGAATTAAAATAGCATGGAAATTCACATTAAAAATGACATTAAAGTAATGCTAAGGATCTGAGATAACCCATAAGAACAAGAACATTCATTACTGAGCTTTTAACCTCCAAACTTCTTTCTACAGGTTTTCCCTTGTTGAAAATTTTGTCTTTTTTGAGGACTGGGAAATGCTTTGTAATGGTGCAATAAAACATCAAGATGTTCAAAAAAATAAAGAAAATCAGTTGCTAGTATTATTTTTGGCAAATTTGCAAAACCAAAGTATAACTTTAAAAAATAACTTATTAACCATTATAGAAGATAATTTGAATCATCCTCAATCTATATTCTCACTCATCTCTATTGATTACAGATGAGTCAAAAATAGGTTTGTATGATCTACCTTATCGATATTAGATAGCAGGCTGGGTACATACCGGATTCGCGAGTGATTGTTCTTTGAACTGCTCATATATGAAGTTCATATTCATATGTGACATTCAGCCTTTACTTCCAAATAGATTAAACTAAAAGATGGCTGAGAAATAGCTTTCTCTGTTTTTAGTGGTCTCCATGGAAGAAGATGCCACAGCGTCCCATGAAAATCTCTTTTAAGGTTATTTTTCATGATTATCAAGAACACCCTTCCATTTCTTGCTCTGCAGCATGAACAGTTAAGCTTAGTTTACTCGTATCACATTTGCCTCCCCACATGTATCCCACGTTGCCTCGTTACCCACACCATGGACATTTCCTGCTACTTCTAGATGGCATGACTTTCATGTTTTGATATAAATGATTACACATTACATAAACATTTGAGTGCCTACTGGGTACTGTTCTAAGACCTAGGAAGACATATATTAACGAATAAAGCAAAAATTTCTGTTCTTATGGAGCTTATACAGAAAGAAAATAAAATTGGCACCCAAGGGAGGGAAACAACCCAAATAAATAATTATATAGTCTTTCAGCATGTAAAAGATTATATTGTTATAATATAATAATATAGATATCAAGTGGAATAGAGAGTGGGAAAGAGTGGGGAGCATAGAGTTGGACATTTTAATAAGTTTCCAGTTTTTAATCAGGCCTGACTCTGAAAGTGCCATCGAAGCAAAGATTAATTAGGAAGGGTCACAGGTGCATTTAGAGGGAAAGCATCGTAGGTGGAGAGAAGAGCTGTAAAAAGAAGCCTGTGCAGTATGTTGGAAGGTGAAGGAATTCTGTAAGTCAGAATAGGAAAGGAGTAAGGACAGTTGACCCCTGAATAACATGGGGGTTGGGGTGCTGACCCTCCTGCACAGTTGGAAATCCAAGCGTAACTTTTGACTCCCCAAACTTAACTACTAATAGCCTAATGTTGACTGGAAGCCTTACTGATAATAGTAGATTAATACAGATTTTGTATGTTATATGTATTGCATGCTGTTTTCTTAAAGTAAGCCTGAGAAAAGAAAATGGTTTTAAGAAAATGATTAGGAATATGGGGCACCTGGGTGGCTCAGTCGGTTAAGCGTCCAACTTCGGCTCAGGTCATGATCTCGCAGCTTGTGGGTTCAAGCCCCGCGTCGGGCTCTGTGTTGACAGCCAGCTCAGAGCCTGGAGCCTGTTTCAGATTCTGTATCTCCCTCTCTCTGACCCTTCCCTGCTCACGCTGTTTCTCTCTCTCTCAGAAATAAAACATTAAGAAAAAAAGAGAATAGAAAATACACTTACAGTACTGTACTGTACTTATTGAAAAGGAATCCACATATATGTGGACCTAGCAGTTCTAACTGGGGCTGTTCTAGGATCTATTATACTAAGAGATGGACCAGTAAGGCAAAGGTAAGGTTTGCTTTTAGACATATGAAGTATGCAATTCTGATTGGCCATTCAGATAGATTGAAATAAGCAACTGTTTACTCCAGTTTAGGGGTGTAAATTTGAGATTCATTAGTATAGGGATGCAAAGGCCATGAGATGAGATGAGGTTGCTTAGGGAGTAGTGGAGATGGAGTAGGGGGTGAGTCAAGGCCTATATCTTAAGGAATTCCAACAATAATTGTTCAGAGAGAAGGGGAGAAGCCAGCAAAGATGATCAAACAGAACAGAAAGAAATATTCTGATTGATAAAGAAAATATTTAAAGGAAGAGAGGCTGTTAACCAGTGTCAAATATTTCAGGAGGGCAAGTGCAATGAAGACTAAAGTGAATCATCAGACACAACACTAAAATGGAACATTTCTGGGCACCTGGGAGGCTCTGTCTGTTAAGCATCTGACTCTTGATTTCAGCTCAGGTCAGGATCTCAAGATTCGTGAGTTCGAGCCTCACTGTCAGTCCGGAGCCTGCTTGGGATTCTCTCTCCCTCTACTTTGCTCCTCCCTTGCTCTCTTGTGCATGCACTCTCTCTTTCTCTCTCAAAATAAATAAATAAGATTTTTAAAAATCCAGGAAATTTTTCATTCTTTCCCAGATCTTTACAGTATATGACAATGCATGCTTCAGATTATTTTATTTAAATAGTTCTTACAGGTCCTGTAGCAGGTATAAGCTTTATATTTCATAATCCCCCTCCATATATATATATATATATATATATATATATATGTATATGTATATATATAGCCTCCATATATATAAAATATATATATATATATAGCCCCCCTCCATATATATAAAAGGAATATATACATTGAATTCAATATATATATTGAATATATTCAATAATATTATATTATATTGTCTGGTGATAGATGATAACTACACGTATCTTGGTGGCCAATGAGTAATGTGTAGAATTGTTTAATCAATATGTCACGTACCTGAAACTAATATAACATTGCACATCAATTATACCTCTAATAAATTTTTAAAATACAAAAAAGAGAAAGACTTGGAGGCTGCCAATAATTTTGATAGCCACTGTCTATAGTGGCCTTGAGTCCATACCCCTCTATTTTTGTATTATATATATGTGTGTGTGTGTGTATAATGTATATAATATATGTGTGTATATTACATTGTATAAATATTAATATATATTTATATATATAAATTTATATATAAATGTACGTTCTCATAGCAACTTTGGATAGTCCAGACAATGAAGTTGAAATACAGAAAGGTTTAAGTGACTCATGAAGTCTCAAAGCCAAGTCTTTAAACATGAATTTTTTTCCAGTATAGGGACTTCAAGAAATGTCTCATTAAAGTTTCTCCTATTCTTCCAGGCTTATCACTTTTTTTGACTCCCTAGGCCAGAGATTCCTAAAGAGTGAAGTGACCCCGGAGTCACTAAGAAATTTTTATTGTTATTTTTAAAATGAATTAATGAGCTCTTTAATATTTCTAACTTTTAATATGGCAAATATCAATAGATATACTTACATTTAAAGAAAGGTCGCTGGCACTCTTTTCAATAAATGTTGCTGGGAAAACTGGACAGCTACATGTAAGACAATGAAATTATACCACTTTCTTACACCATATACAAAAATACACTCAAAATGGATTAAAGACCTAAATGTCAGATCTCAAACCATAAAACCCCTAATAGAAAACATAGGCAGCTTTCTTGGACATTAGCCTTAGCAACATATTTGTGGATATGTCTCTTTAGGCAAAGAAAACAGAAGCAAAAATAAACTATTGGGACTACACCGAAATAAAAACCTTTAGCACAGTGAAGGAAACCATCAGTAAAATGAAAAGACAACCTACTAAATGAGAGAAGATATATGTAAATGATATATCTGATAAGAGGTTAATATCCAAAATATGTTAAATATTTATACAACTCAACACCAAAATAAATAAATGATTAAACAAACAAACAAACAAAAAAGCCAAAAACAAAAATCCCACAAGAGAATCTGATTAAAAAATAGTCAGAGGGGGGTGCCTGGGTGGCTCAGTCAGTTAAGTGCCTGACTTCGGCTCAGG